>PVHP010028817.1:0-22853 GCA_004024765.1 Zapus hudsonius | reverse complement strand
GCAACTTTGGACCTGCACAAACATTAATCATAACCCAATCAAGGGGGTCTTTGTTCATATAAATCAGCATCTGAGACACAAGATTTTAACACGGACGCAGAATGTGACTGGCTATAGACTGAATGTGTCTCTCCCCCAAATTACATGTTGAAATACTAATCTACAATGCAATGATACTAGGAGGTGAAGTCTTAGGTTACTGGATCAGTATAGTGGTAGCCGCATGATTGGGTTGAACATACCTCATCTCTCTAGTTTGGTAGAAAATTACTGAGGGTAAGCATTGTAACTGAGTTGAGGAAGTAGAGCCTGATGCCATGCCTGTGACTGGCGTTGGTCCTCAATGAAACTTAAATGAGTACATGAAGGACATACACTGACAAAAGGCAAGACGGTATAGTCCAGGCCTGTAACCTCAGTATTCAGGAGGCAGAGGCAGGAGGATCTCAAGGTCCAGGCCAGCTGGGGCTATACAGGAGACCCTGTGCCAAAAAAACAAAGAAACAAAACAAACAAAAACCAACAGCCAAATACTGGATAGGGGTCCCTACTCAGATCATGATTTTAAATAATTAAGAGGCACTGTCTTCAGAGGCCCACAGTTTCATAGGGAACAGTTTAGCCACTGACTACTTACTTACTATAGGACAGTACTCAAAGAGCCCCAGCAGATGCTGGTGAAGTCTCACAGTGATGCCTAAGTTCAACATATCAACCAGCATGGAACCAGCCTGTCTCTGGTCTCTCGGGAATGTGTATGACATACATGCACTGCTGAATTGTAAATACAACACACGGGAAGAGTGGAGTTGCCTCACATGCCTCTGCATTGGATGGCAAACCTATTAACAGTTTTGTTCTGCTAGCTGACCTTTTCCAGTTCAGTCTATGAAAAACAAGGGTGGTGACCTGGCATCTAAGCCCTTGCCCCAGATCTCCATTTTGGGTTGTTCCTAGGATGGAAATGGAAGGCAGGCATTCTATGTTACTCCAGCATGGCATGTCTGCTTAACTCAGTGGTTCCCAAACTGCTGTTTGGTAGAAATTTTGATGCCTGGTTCTCAATAGGCATGTTCAATCACAGTATAAGGACAACTTGAACATGGGATGAGTCCAATATTCCCAAAGTTTAGAAACAACACAGTTAAACAGCTGTTTTATTATATTGTTTTTGTTGTTGTTGTATTGTTGTTGTTGTTTTTGAGGTAGGGTCTCACTCTAGCCCAGGCTGACCTGGATCTCATTCTGTAGCTCCAGGCTGGCCTTGAACTCACAGTGATCCTCCTACCTCTGCCTCTGGAGTGCTGGGGTTAAAGGCATCTACCACCATGCCCAGCTAAACAGCTGCTTTAAATGGAATGAGTGATGCATACTTTGTGGCTGATATGGGATTACAAATAAGTTCCAGTTACATTAATTCCAATTGCTTAGGAGTGACCACCTAGATAGGTCACATTCCATAATAACATCTGGATGAAAGCCAGGTCTCTGGAGTTTGGTAAAGGTCCCTGGGTGAGTCTGCAGGGCAGCAGACACAGGATGAGAGCACTGTTGAGAGGCGTGCTGGGAAGAGGCACAAGGAGGATGGCCACAGTCCGAAGTCATATGCTTGCCAGTCCTGAACTAGAACCTAAGGATATTTAAAACCAGTGTACCAGTGTCCACTAGGATGAAGAGGAACTTTCATCCTCTATCACTTTCCCACATCCACTCAGTCAGACACAGTTTAGTAAAGTTGGATGATCTATAAAACAAAATTGAAAAATAAGAACTGGGATGGAGGGATAGCGCAGCGGTTAAGGCACTTGCCTCCAGTGCCTAAGGCCCCGGGTTCAATTCCCCAGGACCCACATAAGCCAGACCCACAAGGTGGTGGTCCTGGTGCTCTCTCCCTCTCTCTGCTTGAAAATGAATAAATAAATTTAAAAAAAAGAAAAATAAGAACTGGGGGCTGGGGAGATGGTTCACCAGTTGAAGGTGCTTGCTTCCAATGCCTGTTAGCTTGGGTACAACCCCCCAGCTACCCACATAAAGCCAGGTGCAAAAGTGTGCAAGCATCTGGTGTTCATTCACAGCAACACGAGATCCTGGCACATCCATACACACAAATAAATATATGTTTAAAATATTTTATTTATTTGAGAGAGGGAGAATGGGTGCACCATGGCCTCTAGCCACTGAAATCAAACTCCAGACACATGCACCACCTTGTGCATCTGGCTTTGAGTGGGTACTAGAGAACTAAACCCAGGTCATTAGGCTTTGCAGGCAAGCACTTTATCCACTGAGCTATCTCTCTAGCCCCTAGACTTATCACGGTTTGCTGGGACCCACAAGGTGGCTCGAGGTTTGGGGAGGGAAGGAGACAGCCAAAACTCCTACTGGTCTCAGGATGAGATAATCAGAGTTTCAGGCCAGTCTCAATTTTCCTTTAACCCTGTGTCCTCTGTGCCTCTAAGCAGGGTCCCACAGACTGCCAAGAATTTAAGGCTAGCCTGGGCTACAGAGTGAACACTCCACCCCCCCCAAAAAAAAAATAAAGCAGGAACAATAGAACAGGATACCCAACGTTCAGCTCCAGCCACCACAGGAACCAGCACGGGCACAATGCATACACTATACATATCTTTTGACCCAACAATTCCAATCCTAAAAACTACTCTAGAATACATTCATACACATACAAAATGAAATGTATAGGCTATGTGTTAAAGAATTGTTTCAAAGAGTAGAAGTTTAAAAAAAATCCCACTAAATAATGTAACTCATTATGGACAATAAATATATATTTAAAAAAAGAGTAGAAGTTGAAAACCACCTAAATAGCTACATAAGTAACATCAATTATGCATAACCATGCAAGTAATATTATTACTCAAGTGTAAGTATAAGGAAATTCTATATGCATTTGTAAAGTTCTTCAAAATATACCATTAAGTGAAGAAAGCAAGATACTGCTATACACAGTGCCACCCATACAGCATGCTACCATGTATGTAACAGGAAGGAAAAAGAATATACATTCTTGGATGCTAGAGAGATTGCTCAGTCGTTAGACTTGCTAAAGCCTGCTAGGCCAGGCTTGATTCCTCAGTACCCACGTAAAGCCAGATGCACAAAATGGCACATGCATCTGGAGTTCATTTGAAGTGGTACGAGGCCCTGGTGTGCCCATACTCACTCTCTTTCTCTCAAATAAGTAAATAAAAATATTTTTAAAAATAAGCCGGGCGTGGTGGCGCACGCCTTTAATCCCAGCACTCGGGAGGCAGAGGTAGGAGGATTGCCATGAGTTCACAGTGAATTCCAGGTCAGCCTGGGCTAGAGCGAGACCCTACCTTAAAAAAAAAAACAACAACAAAAAGTATTAAGGATCCACCAGAGCACGTCTTTGAAAAGCCGGGATTTGGGACAGTATAGAGTACTTTCCACTCCCGGGTTGCTGTCTTCACAGACGCCAACTTCCTTTGCTCCTCCTGGAAATTGGTCCCTTCCTTAATGGCAACTATGCCGTTTGTGGTTTGGTTTTCTCTCCAGAAATGAAGTGGTGCCCGTTGATCCTCAGCATCCCATGGCGATTCCTCACCTTCCTCTTTTCCAGTCTTCGTGGACCTGTCTCAGCATATTTTTCATTGATCAGTTCTATATACATTTCCTCATCCTCTAAATAATCACTATACACTCCATTTCTGATGTGAGTCAGGAGGCAGGAGGGATAGGCATTTGGAACTGCTTGACAAAGGGAACCATAAAGTACTGTCACCTGAACTGCTGTCCTGATGATTTTCACGCTCCTTTTTTATCTGTTCTAAAATCAATTTCCATAGATCCCAGTTACTCAAACGTGTCTTGTTCTCTTACTTTACTGGTTCATTTTCCTCTGGGAGATCAGAAAGCTGACCCCTCTTAGTAAAAAGACATCCAGGCCAGTTTTGTCCACGTTCAGGATAACCCTCACCAGCATATCGAGTGCACTCAGATTCGCCTCCTCCTTCCCTGACAAGACTGATGTCCATGGCTTTGCCTCGAGAGGAGCTGGACTGTTGATGAAGCTTTAGGCTTAATGAAGGTTTCTCTGGAGTGTTTTTTTCCCCTTGCCTACTTTCAGTAGCATGGGTTGAGCTGATATCATGAAGAATCCGCAGAGAGCAACAGCGCCAGGTGTGGCTGTTGGGAAGCTTCAGACTAACATATGAACCCAGTGATCCCATCGGCCTGGTGGTCCTGCCCAGTGATGGGTCTCCATGTCTGGGGGATCCTGGTCATGCCTGGCACCAGTTCCCAAGTGGCCTACTGGGTCTTGAGCAGTGGTGGATGCTTTGGCTTGCACCCTAGATCCTAAATGCAGTTTAAGATATAGCAGGCACACCAGGTCATCCTGGCAGTGACTACTGTGCCTGACAGCTGAAGAAGTATCTGGAAGGTCTGAGAGTGCTCAGCACAGGAACGATGGAGGCAACAGTGGAGAGCTGAGAGAACAGAGAACTGAGATTAAAGAAGAATAAAAAGACAGGAGCCAGAGGAGAACCTGCAGGCACTGGTCGCTAGTCAAATTTCAGAGAGCTGTCCTGACTTAGGGCCAAGGTCTCTGACCTCAGGCCAAGGGCAGTAACGCTGGAAGCTGCCCAGAGCTTTGGGTCCTGATATCCATATCCAAGGTCTCAAGGGACCTTAACACTAGATGGCACCACTCACTGGCTGCTGCTTCACCTGCTCACTCAAGCCCAACACTGCAGGAAGGAAGAGCAGCTAGAGATCAGCATATGAGGAGTGTCTTCTTGGCTGGGTGTGGTGGAGCACACACTCAGGAGGCAGAAGTAGGAGGATCACCATGAGTTCAATCAAGGCCAGCCTGAGACTACATAGTGAATTCCTGAATTCCAGATCAGCCTGGGCTAGAGTGAGACCCTACCACAAGAGGGGAAAAAAAGGAAAGAAAAAAAGAAAGAAAAGTTTCTTCTTGCCTAACCCAGAGTGTCTATCCAAGTAAAGTAGACGTGCCCTCAGCCAGCTGATTGGTGACAACAGGAATATATCCTCACGGTCACAGAAGCTCCAAAATGGGTTGTGATATTGCAAAACCAGTTAGAAAAATGCTGGTTCCAACATGGCCTCCCACCTGCTATTTTGAAGAGAGATTCCACGTGGGTGCTTCCAATGTGTTTGGGGCTCTTGGTCACCTTCCACGGCACCTGAGCCACACTATCACAACATCTTATATTGACTCCTGTTTATTTTCCTGTGAATATGCAAATAAATGTTGGGTTGTGAGGCAACTTGACTCCCTGATCGACAGCTATGGTACTCTTTCCTGGTTTCTTGGCTACTGTGAGCAAAAGGCTGCCAGTCATGTTGTATAAACACCCTGAAGAAGCTTCTGGACACTCGCAGCTGCAACACATCCAGATCCTGAAGGTGCACCCCAAGAAGTACTCCCTTGTGGTTTGTACTAGATAAAAAAATTTTTTAAAAAATTATTTGCAAGGAGAGAAAGAAAACATGAATGGGTATGTCAGGGCCTTCTGCCACGGCAAATGAACTCCAGATGCTTATGCCACTTTGTGCATCTGGCTTTATGGGGGTACCAAGGGATCAAACTCAGGCTGTTAGGCTTTGCAAGCAAGTTCCTTAACCACTGAACCATCTCTCCAGCCCCATGTACATTTTTTTTTGGTTTTTCGAGGTAGGGTCTCACTCTAGTCCAGGCTGACCTGAAATTAACTATGTAGTCTCAGGGTGGCCTTGAACTCACGGCAATCCTCCTACCTCTGATTCCCGAGTGCTGGGATTAAAGGCGTGCGCCACCACACCCAGCTCTGTACATTTTTTTTAATCCAAATTCTCTGTGAATTCTAGATGACCCTGCAGCCTTTTCAGCTTGACCAGAGTGACAGCATCCTGCCCTAGATGCCTAGCAGGGGACTTGTGCACAAAAGAGAAGATGCCACAAACCTTCATTTGTATGTGTGTGCTGTGATTGGTACAGTCTTTCTCTAGCCAGCCCCCATGTAAAGCCAGATGCACAAAGTGACACTTGCATCTGGCATTCGTTTGCAGTGGCTAGAGGTCCTGGCATACCCATACTCTCTGTCTCTTTCTGCTTGAAAATAAATAATATTAATAGAAGACTTTGGAGACTGTTGCAACCAGCCATTCATTCTCTAGTGCTTCTTGATGTTGTCTTATTAGGCCAAATATAGAGACCCTACCTCAAAAAAAGTGTGGGGGGGGGAGAGTAATGTCTCAGCAGTTACGGCGCTTGTTTGCAAATAAATATTTAAAACAGGTTTATCTGAGGTGATCTTTTATTGTGTGCTTTCAGTAAAGCAGTCTGGGCTAGTAACTTACCAGCAGAGTGACAGCGAAGAGATGGCAGCGACGGTACAGCTGTAACTACAGTGGAAGAACCTTAAAGGCGCTCATAGCAGCAAGAGGCAGCTGAACAGTACAGGATAACAATGACCAGGGCAGGAGCAAGAGAAGCGAGGGAAAGCAATTTAGCAACGGTGCAGAAGTGAGGCTGGAGGATGGAAGACTGTGAGGAGCCAGGAGAAGAGAGGGGCAGGCCTTGTCGGTAGAAGGCTCCCAGACAGCTGTCAAGGCAGGGTCTCAGGGTTCCCTAGGACTCACAGCTGCTATACCCACCCGCAAGCTGAAACATTCGCTATAAGCAAGGGTCAAAGGCTGACGAATCCAAAGCGCTTCACACCCATCGTCAGGGCTAAAGCGAGGCCTTCCCAGGGCGCACCTGCAGCTGCTCGGAGCTACGAATCACAGGTGCAGATACAAGTCCTCCAATCCCCATCATCGAGTTCACCGAGCCCGTGACAGCAAACTTTTAAATATCTCTGGCCGAGGCTGTTCCTTTAGGAGCCGGGCAATAATCAACTTTTATCGTGTTGTCGCTTTCTCAAGGTGTTTCAAGACGGCCATGGCTGACCCACAGTCCTTTTGCTGAGGCAGCGGGGAAACTGGGGAAGTCCAGCTGCCCAGCCCTCCACATCTCAGCCTACTCGCAGCGGCAATGAACTCCAGGAGCGCTCCGCGCCTGCGCAAGTCTGCTGGGCCCCCCCAGCCTCCGCAGGACCCCCGCCGCTCCGAGACCCGGCTCGCTCCACGCCCCGCCCCGCCCGGCGGACCCCTCCACCTCGCGTCCTGATTGGCCAGCGGCACGGAGTGCTTTCCGTTCATTGGCTATCCTTCGGCAGTGGAACGAACGGCGTTCCGCGTAGTAAAAATCCCAAACGCTCGCGCCGGCACGTGCGCCGCCTAGTTTCCCGGCAGGCTCTGCGCGGACTTCCGGCGCCGGGAGGGAGCTGGCGGCAGAGCTGAGCACCCGAGCCGCCCGGGGCGGGCGGGCGTCTCGGGGGCGGGGCCCGAGGAATCGCCAGGTCGGCCCGAGGCGGAGGCCCGGGGACGCGCGGCGCCGGGACGTGCGGGTGGGTGCCCGCTCGCTCGGTCCCCGGGGCAGCACCCGTGGGCGCCCGCCGGCCTCACCTCCGTGCCCGCCGCGTCCTGCGGAGCCAGCCAGCGACCCTGGTGAGTCCGGGCCCTCTCCGAGGACACTTCCTCGGTCTCTGGAGGAGGAGGAAGGAGTCTGGAGAAGAGAAGACAAATAAGGGCTTGTGTAGTAGAGAAGAATCGGAACCAGACCGAAGGCATCCATCCCTCGGGTCGGAGCACATCCATGCCGTCGAAGCTTATAGGTCCACTGAGGACACTGCTAGGTGGAAAAAAACCAGCAAAATACAAAGTAGCATTTGCAGAAAAACCCAATTTTGTAAAAAGGCACACACCAAACACATTTGTTTCGTTTCTATGGATAACACGGGAGAAAGTTTGGAACCATCCTATGTGGAACTGCCAATGAATCAAAGAAATTTAAGGCTGACCTGGAATTCACTGTAGTCTCAGGCTGGCCTCGCCCTCCTGCCTCTCTCCTTAGTGCTGGGATTAAAGGCGTGTACTCCCAGCCTCCCTACTTTTTATTATGGTATTCATGATAATTAGACTGTTGAAACGAAGACAAAAATTCTAATCATTTGTTATGAGAACTATTGTGAAGATTAGTGGAAAAAATACAAATATATGTCATATTCATATATACTTGTGGGTAATCGGTTTAGGACCGTGTCTGTGAGCCCTTCTCTGAACCATCTCCCCCAAGGTCAGGTGTTGTCAGAATTTAGAAATTTTCAAATTTTTTAAAATATTCATTTTCAAGCAGAGAGATGGGGAGAGAGAGAGAGAGAGAGAGCACCAGGGCCACCACCTTGTGGGCCTGGCTTATGTGGGTCCTGGGGAATTGAACTCAGGGCCTTAGGCACTGGAGGCAAGTGCCTTAACTGCTGAGCCATCTCTCCAGCCCAGAAATTTTCAAATTTGAGAAACATAATACAGTGCACAGATCAACATCTCCAGAAGGACTTGGGGCAATGCTCAATAATTTTTTTAACACTCCGTTTTTGAGACAGTTTTGCTGGCCTGAAACTTGTGGCACTCCTCCTGCCTTAGCCTCCCAAGTACTGGGGCTACAGACATAGGCCACCATGTACAGCTAAAACTTAAAAAAAAATTTATTATTTGTGAGTAGAAAGAAAGATAGAAAATGGGTGCACCAGGGCTTCTAGCCACTGCACAACAAACTCCAGACCCATGTGCTGCTTTGTACATCTGGCTTTACATGCATACCGGGGACTTGAACCCTGGGCCAGTAGGCTTTGCAAGCATGCACCTTTACCCACTGAACCAGCACCCCAGCTTAAGTTTCTCATTAAGCATATATACAGAGAAATATAAAAATGAATTTTAAAATATTTATTTGAGAGAGAGAGAGAGAAAGAGAGGAGAGAGAATGAATGGATGTGCCAGGGCCTCCTGCTGCTAATGAACTCCAGATGCATGCATCACTTTGTGCATTGAACTCAGGCTATCAAGCTTTGCAAGCAAGTGCCTTTAACAGCTGAGCCATCTTTCTAGATCCAAAAAAATTTTTTTGAGGTAGGGTCTCACTTTAGGCTGACCTGGAACTCTATAGTCCGAGGCTGGTCTTGAACTCACAGTGATCCTCCAACCTTTGCCTGCAGAGTGCTGGGATCAAAGGCATGTGCCACCATGCCTAGCCTGATTTTTTTTTTTTTTTTTGGTTTTTCGGTTTTTCGAGGTAGGGTCTCACTAGCTCAGGCTGACCTGGAATTCACTATGTAGTCTCAGGCTGGCCTTGAACTCACGGCAATCCTCCTACCTCTGCCTCCCGAGTGCTGGGATTAAAGGCGTGCGCCACCACGCCTGGCTGAACTTGAACTTCTGATCCTCCTTTCTCCACCTCCTAAGTGCTGAGATTTTAAGCATATGTCATCCCACCTGGTTTATTCAGTGCTGGAATTGACTCCAGGGCTACACGCACCATAGGCAAGCACTCTACCAATTGAGCTACATGTCTGGACACCTCAACAGATTTTTACAGACAGCATAAATATGTTTGTTTCTGCTATAAAACATGAAGTTACATGAAATGCTATATAAGTGTGAATAAAAATATAGGGCTGGAGAGATGGCTCCGCGGTTAAGGTGCTTGCCTACAGAGCCTAGCGACCTGGGTTGGCTTCCCTATTACCCACGTGAAGCCAGATGCACAAAGGGGCACATGTATCTGGAGTTCATTTGCAGTGGTGGGTAGAGGCCCTGGTGTGCTCATTCTCTCTCTGTCTCTGCTTCCAAATAAATAAAATATTAAATATATATTCACTCATAGCTGGGTGTGGTGGTGGATGCCTTAGTCCTAGCATTTGGGAGGCAAAGGTGGGAGGATCACTGTGAGTTTGAGGTCACCCTGAATTCCAGGGCTAGAGCGAGACCATAACTTGAAAAGACAAGAAAAAAAAATGCTCATATCAGCAGGCTCAGTAGCACTTCCAAATGAGTGATATTAAGTTTTGCTGTCAAATGAGTCCTGAAAAACCCAGATTTAAGTTTTCAGACTTAAGGATAAAGGGTTGTTAGTTTCTGTTACCAAGATCGTCACACATAGAACAAGCAAAGAGGCTCAGAGAGGCACATGAGGATATAGTCAGGTGTATCCACTCCTCTCCAAACACTGCTGTTTGCTCTTTCCTTAGGAGTACGAGTCTGATGCCAGCTCAGCTGCCACAGGGCATCCCTCTGGACAACTGAAAGGATCAGCCCTGGGACCCAAGCTGTGGCCAGGGAAATGTCATCCCTCAGGGAGCCCCTGGACCAGGCTCCTGGGGAGAGAGAAGGACTTCTGATTGTGAAGGTGGAAGACTCTGCATGGGAACAGGACTCTGTCCAGCAGGTGGACTGCAGGGATTCGGAAGCCTGCCGCCAACGATTCCGTCATTTCTGCTATGGGGATGTGGATGGGCCACACGAGGCCTTCAGCCAGCTCTGGGAGCTCTGCTGCCGCTGGCTGCGGCCTGAGCTGCGCACCAAGGAGCAGATCCTGGAGCTGCTGGTGCTGGAGCAGTTCCTGAGTGTGCTGCCAGGGGAGATCCAGGCCCGGGTGCGGGGAGAGCACCTAGGAAGTGGTGAGGAAGCTGTCACTTTGGTGGAGGACCTACAGAATCAGTCACTGAAAGCCTGGCCACAGGTGAGTGCTCCGCCCCCCCCCATCCCAGGAGCATCTGGATAGCATCCAGTCTGATGAGTAGTGGTCATCTTCATGAAGGTGAGTCTCCAGGTGGCTTAGGGGGTGGGGGACACACACCCAAGCCCAAGGGAGCAAGCTCAAACACATGTTACCTTGCTGAAAGATAAATCTAGGAGCTGGGAAGATGGTTCAATGGTTAAAGACATTACTTGTACCCTGTCAGCCTGGGTTCAATTCCCCAGCCATCCACATACAATCAGACAGGCATTTGTTTGCAGCAGTAAAAGACCTTGGCGTGTGTGCACACACAAATAAATGACAATTTAAAAAAGATAAGTCTAAAGTAAATGTAGTTCCTTTTTGGTGGCTTTGTTGGGCAGAGTGGTTGTGTTCCAGAAAGGAGGTTTGTTTGTTTATTTATTTATTGGTTTTTCTAGGTAGGGTCTCGCTGTAGCCCAGGCTGACCTGGGTTCACTATGTAGTCTCAGGCTGGCCTTGAACTCAAGGCAATCCTCCTACCTCTGCCTCCCAGTGCTGAGTGGGATTAAAGGTGTGTGCCACCACACCTGGCCCAAAAGGAGGTTTTGACACCATATATAGTCTACAAGTGATGAGTCATGTTTTGCTGTGGGCCCTTCTGGGGGGGGGGGAATACAGTGATGGGCATCAGAGGGCCACAGGTTGTCTTGGATCCTTGACACTGGGAGATCTGGGGAGGTGCCAGCAAGTGACAGGGTATGGGGTTCAAGAGGCTGTGACTCTGGAAGGTTCTTGCTTCCATGACTGACCATGGAGCAGCCTTGGTAACATAGCAAATCCTGGCCCCACATTCTTTCCTGGCTTTTGTGGGGCTCCATATGGATCTCCTTTTCCACCTCCCAGCCTCTTGGGTGGTGTGTCCTGTTCTCCTTCCCTCAGTCTGGTCTCTACTGATGAGCGTGTCATGGTTCCTATACAGGATGTACCTTCAGAGGAGGTAGAGCCTGATGCTGCAGGCCAGGGGTCACAGGCCAAGGGGCCTCTCCTGATGGCAGGAGTCCAGAGACAGCCACCTATAACCCGGAAGCAGCATGGTCACTGTGAGTAAGCCTCTTCTTTGTAGTCAGTGGAGTGGCTACTCAAGGGCTGGGCTCCTTATCCAGCCTTGCCTTGAGGGCAGCAGGCAGGATGCTTGTGCCATGAAGCCAAGTCATATGGGCACACATGCATCTGTGTGAATACAGGGGATGCTGTAAGTCTCACTAAAGGGCTTTTGCCTCTGTGAGGCTCTGTTCTTTTCCTTCAGCTCAGCTTCCTACTGTTTTTAAAGAGGGACAGACCAGGGAGATGCTTGACGGCTACTTTGCCTCCAAGGTCCATGTGAGTTTTCTGTCTTTCTCTCCGAAGCCCTTGGTTCTGTTTAGTTAATACTGTGCCTGGTGTCTTTCATCTGACCCCTCTGTCCTCACCCACAGCTGCCTGGGAGACCTGAGCTGAGTCCTTCCTCTTCATTCCAAGGACCAGTGGCTTTGGGAGACATCGCTTTCTATTTTTCCCAGGATGAATGGGGCTCCTTGAAACCTGCTCAGAGGGCGCTCTTCTGGGACATAAAGAGGGGGAACTCCCGGAATGCTGCTCTGGGTAAGTGGGTCTGTGCAGGCCTCATTCTTCTGTGATCTTGTTTTCCCTTCCACTCTTCCCTTAGCGGGTTCCAAAGCAGGCTTTCCTGAGAAGGTCTCTGACGCAGTCAGCCACATGCTGCTGGGATGAATCTTCAAACCAGGCACAGTTTATGGGAGGAAAGTATTTATTGAAACTACAGATTGAGGGAAAGTTCCCTAACAGTGAAAGAGGCTGGCCCTCTTTCACAGGTCCAAGCAGAGAGAAAAACCCATCACCTACACCACACACACAGAACAGGAAACAGGCAGGGGGCCAGGAGAGAATTCTGTCACCTTTATATAGCCCTAGGGTGGGGTCTTGCAATTCTATCCCAGATTTAATGGCTTCCTGAGTTTCTGGAACTTCCTTCCTACACTGCCCACACAGGAAAGGATGCTTACTTCTAGCTCCTTTGAGCTTCCTTACATCCTGCCCCCTTCTGAGAGGCTGCTTTCCTGTGAACATCCTCAGAGACCCACCCAAGATTACTTGAAAGGTCAGTTGACCACAAAACTTAACCATCACAGTCTCCTTGAACGCCCCATGGGCTGTTCAGTTTCCTGTGCCTCTCTGTGGACTATGAGCCCAGTGCCTGTTTGTAAGGATGTGAGAACATTCCCCATTTGATTCTCATAATTGGGTACATAGGAGTATTGTTGCATTTTATAGACAGTGAACACTGAGCTGGGACTTAGGTGGTGAGGCCGCCTCATCCTGTCAGTTGCAGAAATGCTGAAAACAAGAGCCCTTGGCTGCATCCCACCATTTGAAGCCACATCAAGCCAGGTCTTTTCCAGCACTATTTGGACTTCTCTCATTCAGCGGGCAGCACCCTGTGGATGGGTGTGGCATCCCTCCCTGTCCAAAACTGCTGTACAGTGCTCTTGCTTTTGGAGAGCTTGTGATCTGAGGAGTGAAGGGCCAGTGTAGCCATCCATCTTGGGGGCTTGTATTTATTTGCCAGTGAAGTGAGAGTTTGAATAATTTGAAGTTAAGCTGGCCCTCTTCAACGGACTTGGGGTGGGCCATTGTCTCCTACTAGGGAGGTCAGGGTACCTGTTGTAGTCAGCTTTCTAGTTGTTGCTTAGAAAGAACCCAAACAAAAGCGGCTTATGGAGGAATGGGTTTATTAGGTTTATGGGAGGGAGACTCCATCCTGGCAGGGAAAATGATGGCATGAGCAGAGGGGTGGACATCACCTCCACCACAGCACTGCAAACAATGGCAGGAAGGTGTGCCAAACACTGGCAAGGGGAAGCTGGCTTATAACCCCATAAGCCTGCCCCCAACAACACAGATCTAGTGAGGTTCTAATTCCTGAACTGCCATCAGTTGAGGATCAATCACTGAGAACTCATTCATTTGTTTCTGTGGGACACCTGGATCAAACCATGACAGTACCTATAGGGAACAGCTGAGGTACCTCAGCAGGCTGGATCAGCTGAGCCTAAGGTTCAGAACTGCTCCTCTGAGGGCCTTGTATCGTCATCCCATTTTATAGATGAGAAAACTAAGGTTTTACCTGTCTGAGTCAGGGCAGTCAGAACCTGGGAGATTTCACCTGAGCTGCCATTTCTCCAAATCCTGTCTTCCCATCCCAGGATCAAGTGGACTATAGAGGCTGTCCCTTCCTCCTTGCAGGTTTGGGACCCAAAAGCCAGAGCGAGAAGGCCCCACTGGAAGAGGTGGCTACCGAATTGTCACGCCAAACAGGCCTCGAAGTGACCTCGTCCTGGAATCCTGAGGAAGCTGAAGCCTGGGAGACCCGGCCAAAGTCAGCCCTGGGTGGGTTGGAGGGGACGAGACGTGGGCGTCCGCCCACACGCAGACGCCAGTTCCAAGACCTAGCAACAGAGAAGCCGCACAGCTGCGGGCAGTGTGGGAAGTGCTTCCGCTGGGGCTCAGATCTGGCCCGGCACCAGCGCACGCACACCGGGGAGAAGCCGCACAAGTGCCCCGAGTGCGACAAGAGCTTCCGCAGCTCCTCCGACCTGGTGCGCCACCAGGGTGTGCACACCGGCCAAAAGCCTTTCTCTTGCTCGGAGTGCGGCAAGAGCTTCAGCCGCAGCGCCTACCTGGCGGACCACCAGCGCATCCACACCGGCGAGAAGCCCTTCGCCTGCAGTGACTGCGGCAAGAGCTTCTCCCTGCGCTCCTACCTGCTGGACCACCGGCGCGTGCACACCGGCGAGAGGCCCTTCGGCTGCGGGGAGTGTGACAAGAGCTTCAAGCAGCGCGCGCACCTCATCGCACACCAGAGCCTACATGCCAAGATGGCCCAGCCCGTAGGCTGAGCTGCCTTTATCCCCGTGGGGACCGTCCACCTTGTCTAAACCCCTTCATCCTCCTGATTTCTCTTCCGCTCTACTTTCCAGCTGGGCAGCAGGTAGTGCGAAGCCTCGGTCAGGGCCCAGGGTTCCTTCCCAGGACCCCTAAGACTAGCTTGACCAGAGGCTCTTTGTGCCCTGCCTTCTCAGATGGGTCCATGGGCCAGGCCCTTTGCCCTGCCAACCCGTGCCTTCCAGTGGGGACTGACCTCTGTCCCCAGGGAGCTACTGGGCTTTGAGAAGGACGGGGGTGGGGGGTGAAGCTGTAGTGGCATTCTGACCTTCACCCCTTGCTTTGATCACTCTGTCCTGCCCTGGCCACCGGAAGCTGTCTGCTTGCTCTGCTGTGAGCCCTTGCTAGGCTCCCACTGGTACAGAGATGGTAGAAGTGGTTCTAGAAACAGAAGGCCAACACTGGAGACCCGAGCAGGGTGCAGAGGCTGTCTGCCCACCCTCTCCTTTGGAGGTGTGACCTTTGTTGTACTTAACACTAGCACTCCATCGGCACTTTGCTGCTGACTCCTCAAGCACTGCATTCCCCCCCCCACGCTTTATTTTTTGTCTGCATCGTGTACAGATTTTCATTAAACAGGGACAGACCAGTGGGCTCCAGAAAGGTTTGAATAAACATGGAAACTTCCTCTAGGCTGTCATTCTTTAGGTGGCTCCTGTGAGGTGGGGGTCCTGTAAGTGTATCTCTTGCTTTTCTGGCTTGGCTGCACTGGTGGCTCATGGTATGGGCATTCACCAAGTAGAGCCATGTTCTGGGCCTGCCGGTCCGGTGGTCTGGGTCCCTAGTCCTCAATCCTAGGACTCTCATTTCCTGTGTCAGTCACTGTGAGCCTGGTTTGGGCCATCCTGTAGGAGACAAACAGGATTTAGGATCTTTGCCAGGTCCTCCTCTGCTCCCAGTGGTGAGCTGAGCAGGAGCTGACGTGGAGCTGATTGGTTGGGTGAGGGGACATTCCTGCTGCTCATTGGAGCTCAGAACTCCTGTGTGTGTCAGAGGCTGACCAGTCAGAATGGCCCTGCCTTGCTCCCCAGGCCGTGGTCACTGTCCCACCTCCTGTGTGCCTGAGTACATGCTAGGACCTGCACCTGCTGTTGGTGGTGCCTGGTCAGAACCAGTGGTCACTGGAGTGCCACCCTTCCTCCTACCCTTGCTGATCCTTGCAACCTCAGGAACCCCCACCTCAGGAGTTCCTGCCTCTGGGGCTCAGCACCCTTGCATGCATGCATGTGTGTGCACAGGAGCTTGAAGGAGGATGAGGCGAAAGGGTTCTGGGGACAGTATGAGGGCTTTCTTAGTGTCAAGACACGAAGGTGTAAGAAGATCAGATAGGAGCATGGGCCAAGAGCTAAGAACAGGATTGGGCGCAAGCTCAGGTGAGGACACATCAGTGCCAGCCAGGAAGTCACCAGCCAGAGTCAGAGAAAGGAGCTGGGCTGAGGAGTGGAGCCCAGGGTTCCAGGCGAGGGCAGAGTCAAGCTGGACCACAAGCAGTTGATAGGATTAGAGCCTGTTTAGAGGGCAAGGATCAGACCTCAGGGAGCTGAGAGCCAGAGCCAGGAGGCGAGCTTCAAGCTTGGAGGAAGCCCCATCTGGCCCTCTTGGCCTTCTTGGTGCCTGGGACCCTACAGGTGGCTGTGCAGTTGGAGGATGCTCGGGACAGCCTGGGGAGAAAGGCAATGAGAAGCTCCAACCTGGCTCCACACGTCTAACTAGCCCAGCTCTGGCTCTTCCTCCCCAGGGGAAGTACAGCATGCAGGGTTCAAGAGTGGCCCTGACACTTAGCAGCCTTGGGCATATGCCATCACAGTCACTGCCCTGGATGGTGTGTTTCAGGCACTGGGCTTTGAAAACTATGAGAAGAGGGAGGCCTCAGTCTAGGTGAGCCCCTATAACGTGCTGAGCCTAGCCCACCACTCACATCCCCCTGGGGTCTTGAACAGGCTTAGGCCAGGCTTTGGCTCTTCTAGGGCTTCTGGGAGCAGCTGGGCTGTGCCCTTGTGGCCTTGGTGGCTCCCACTGGGCAGCCGAGGCAGTCACAGCCACTGGTCCTAGAGCTGAGTGGCTGTGGGGCTCTGCAGGGCTGTCCCAACATCTTTTTGCTCCCTAGTGACCCCGAGGGTGAGTGGCTGGGCAGGGAACCCCAGTTCTGGGAAGGCAATGTGGGTATGGGGGATGGGCAAGAGAGTTAGCCTGGAGCTTTCCTCACTGGCTTGAGGGAGATCTGTGGTCAGTTTCCTCACTGGTCACTGCTGCAGTGGTTGACAGAGGTGGGGTCCCAGAGGGAGAGCACTGGGGGAGGTGGAGGGGGAGGCTGGGCCCATGGTCTCCCTGGCTCCATCCACTGCTGTCTTGAATTAGTCCAGTTATTTGCACACCACTTCATCCATTCTAGGAACCTTTATCATTTGTTACGTAGCTGGAGCCTCAGGACATGTCCCCACATAGGACGCCCTGCTTCTCGGCACTCTAGGCTTTCTTCCGTACCTTCACCCAAGCTGTTCCTTCTGCATGGCGCAGCCAGCCTCATACTGTCTTCTCTCTCTCTCTCTCTCTCTCTCTCTCTCTCTCTCTCTCTCTCTCTCTCTCTCTCTCTCTCTCTCTCTCTCTTTCCTCTCCTTTCTTTGTGTGTGTGGTTTTTCAAGGTAGGTTCTCCCTCTAGCCCAGGCTGATCTGGAATGATTCACTAAGTAGCCTCAGGGTGGCCTCAGACTCATGGTGATCCTCCTGAGTGCTGGGATTAAAGGGGTGTCCAGTCAGCTGCCTCTTGACACTGATGAGGCTGTGACGGAGGGACCCTGGTGACTGGGGTGGCTTAGGTCTAGTCTTAAGGTCTGAAGGTCTCACTGGGCAGGTAGGTGGTACCTGAGCCATCCAGAAGTGAGGACCATGTTCCCTGGTTGGCTCTGTCTCTCCTAGCCTAATACTTCTCCAGGAAGTGCCTGTCCACTTCCACGTAGGGTCCCACCTCTGTGCACTCTGATTCTTGGGGCAGAGTAATGAACTTGAATCTGGACCAGAGCCTGGCTGTTGCTTACATTCATTCTGCCCTCTCTATCCTCCTCCCTTCCCCTGGCAGGCGACCCCAAGAGCCTGTAGCTACCATGAGTCTACAGACTCTCCCTGGAGTCAAGGTGCTGACCCTCAGCTCTGGGTTGCTGTACAGTACCCCCTGGCTTCCCACAAAGCAGTTCCTTGAGGTATCTTTGGTTCCCACCCTCCCAGCTCTTCTGTAGGGTGGCCCAAGAGTCTTCCAGAGAAATCTGCTGCCCAGTCCTTTGGAGCTTTTTGAGGGAGGCACTGTGCCTGGGAAATGTGGAATCCTGGAGGCCTGAGATGAGGGGCTGGGTGGGAGTCCAGTCGTAAGTGCAGTTGCAGGTGGGGTAGAGGCTGAAGGAACCCAGGTAGGGAGGTTGGGGAGCTGGAATTCCCCTCAGACTGCTTTGTAAGCACCATAGCCTTCTGTATAGCCAAACCCAGAGCCCAGTGCACAGTATGACTGTCTGGGGCCAAGGTCGTCCTCCTTTAGGCTGTGATCTGAGGGGGGGGGGTGGCTACACGATGTGGCAGCACTAGAGGACCTGTGCCAGGCCCTGGGCTTCAAGGTCTCCCTGAGAACAGACCTTACAGCTCAGGTGAGAGGAAGCCCAAAATGTGGTGCTTGGAAGGAAGGACACCTCCTCTCCTGGGACCCTAGAATTCTTCCTTCATCACAGGCAGGAAGTGCACCCCCATGTCTAGTAGCCTCTATCTTCTGTTGCACGCCTGGAGCAGTTGTCACTTCTCTGCCGTGGAAAGTCTGGTCTCTGAGGCTGGAGTAAAACCCCTCAGTTCCATGGAGAACAGCCAGGAGCTCTCCACCTTGTGAGGACTCCAGGCATTCTGTGAGGAGCTTGCCCAGTTCCAGGAGAAACTGGATAGCCACAGGAGCGCTGTGAGCTGTGCTCTTGTGGCCCTGATGGCCCATGGGGGGCAGCTGCCGGGAGAAAAGTACAACCCGAGATGCTGATGCAGGAGCTGAGCTGCTGCCTGGCATTGTGAGGCCGCCCCAAGATCTTTCTGCTTCAAGCCTGTCCTTGGCCTCCCACACATCCCTTCTGCCTCCTCCAGGAAGTCTGACTGTTGACCCTTCTCTGCCCTCTCCTAGAGTCAAACCCACAAACTTGAGCCCTGATCATTCAGAGCCATGAATATGTTCAGTCTAGCAGGCCTGGCCCAGGACCTTGGAGCTGGGATCTTGCCTTTGTCCCACTCACTAGTCATATGGATACTGGACCCCAGAGACATTTCCAGTTTCTCACTGAGTGACAGTATCTGTCACTTCCTTTCCTAGGGAACAGGGACTCTGGTGTGGGACCACGAGCTCTCCCCTGGTACAGGCTCTGGCTGGGGGCATCCCCAGTCATCTGTACCCAGGCAGATGTCACCAGATCTATGCAGATGCCCCAGGTGGGCCCTGCTTCCATCCAGAGTCTGGACTTGGCAGCATGGTGGTAGGGATTGTCCAGAGAGTCATGCTGCACCTTCGCCTCAGCTGCGCCTGGCAGGAACCTGGAGTCAGCAAGGAGAACAAGTCTCTCTGAGGTCAAGTGGCGCCATGCCCTTGGGCTGTCTTTTCCTACCCTGCTTTCTTTCTACTGCCCTGTGGTGACCTTGAGCTAGAGATGGGAACACCCTGTGGCTACTGGAGTCCTAGGGTGGTGATGTCTGGAGTTGACTCCTCTTGCTGGCAGCCACACTGCCAGGAGCTCAGGCCAAGCAGACATCCTGGCTGTCTGTGCCGCTGCAGAGGGTAAGAAGCCCATTGGTAATTCTGGCCAAAGCTTTCTGCCCTACCTAAGACTTGGAGTGGCCTTAGGGCAACCCACGCTTGGGCTATAGAGGCAGCGGCCTGCGTTTATGCCACCCTCCTCCAATCTCTTTCATACTAATAACAATGATGGAAAGTTCCTGTTCCATGCTAGCTATGCCCTCCAGGCTCAGTTCAAGGGGCAGCTCTCTTGGCCTCAGAGCCCTGCCCAGGGCCAAATGTTTGGCCATACTGAATCTACCCATATTCACTCTGGCAACTTGTTCCAGATGCAAGAAGCCCTCGCCCCCTGCTCTGGCTTCCAGCCACAGTCCCAGGGTCCTCTCTGTGTGTGCCTGGGGGTTAGGAGGCAAAGGGCGAGGGCCTGGTCTCCTGATCTAGGCTGTGTGGTTTCACCCAGACTTTCGTGAAAGTCCTCAGAGCCAACCCTGGAGGGGACCACCTCGAGCTGCTGACCAAGGTGTGCCGGCCGGTGAGAAGGGGCAAGAGGGATGGAGGGCCTGGATGGGTGGTGGTGTTCCGTTACCTCACCCGCCCATACCGCCCCCTGCCTCTTTCTGACCCCTGAAGGAAAAATGACCTGTCCTCACAGTACGAGATGATCAAACACAGGTCAGATGAGCTCCATAGTAGTTACACCAAAATGCCATGCAGGGCCCGTGGCGACGCACTGAGGAGGCCGCAGGGGCCGCAGGAGGCCCTTAGCTGCTCAGGACTGGGGCTGGTTCACGCACAGGCTGGCAGGGAGGGGGAGGCTTATTCTATGGAGGTCAATGTGGGTTCGGCCTGTCCAGTCTTTCCCACCCGGTGGAGGCTTTTCTGGTGAAAGCAGGTCAGGTCTAGGGGCTGGAAGATTTCCATCAGCTCGTGAAATATCTGGGAGGCAGAGGGCGGGGTCCCTGTGTTCGAGAGAAGGGCTCAGAGAGAAAGCGCACGCCTTTAATCCCAGTTCGAGGCCCTGAGAGCTTCGGGGGCTCAGGCTGAAGGTGACTCGTCCCTCAGGTCAACAGGCAGCTTCCACGTCGTCTTTGCCTTCGTGGCGAGGACGGGGGAGCTCAGGCGGCGTGTGATAAACACGGCTGGCAGCGATCGTGGTGCCTGCTCGCGGGACCCTGAGCGAAGGAAGTTCCCTCGGACTGAGCGAGGACCGGAGGGCGGGGCCCTCCTTCGCTGAGCATGCGCGCTGGGCTCTCGCGAAAGCCTTATGGAGCGAGAGACCGCTCGCCGGCGCGGGGCCGCGTGGCCTAATGGATAAGGCGTCTGATTCCGGATCAGAAGATTGGGGGTTCGAGTCCCTTCGTGGTCGCTGCCTTATTTTACCAGCGCACTTGAAGATTTCTTGCTTCTGGCCCCGGGACGCTGCGCAGGCTTTCTCGCAGGGAAGCCGGTCCGGTGCCTTTCACGCTCTGCGGGACGGCGGAGGCTGGGCCCGAGTCCAGGGTCGCCGGCCGGCCGGGGGGACCCGGAGCCACGTGGAAGCGCTGCTCGGCCGGCGGCTCGGCGGCCCCGGTGGCCTAATGGATAAGGCATTGGCCTCCTAAGCCAGGGATTGTGGGTTCGAGTCCCACCCGGGGTACGCGCGGGGCCTTTTAGGGTTTCTCCCGCTCGGGAATTAATTCAGGGTTGGGATGGTTTTTGCAATTTTTTCCGAAAAGCACGTCCTCGCGCCCTGTGTTGTCCAGTTCTCTGGCGCGCAGAGCACCAGCCCCGTCTTCGCGTCCCCTCGGCTCCCAGGTGCTCGTTTAGTGTACGAATTGGAAAAAGAACGCCCAACGTGGGGCTCGAACCCACGACCCTGAGATTAAGAGTCTCATGCTCTACCGACTGAGCTAGCCGGGCGGCCGCGGGGCCGCCTCCCCGGAGGCCCGTTGGAGGCGCCGCCTCCCTCGCCGTCGGCTCCAGGCCTGCCGGGCCCGCGGCCTCTTCCCGGGAGCGCGGTCTCGGCTGGTCCTCGCGGGTCCCGTCCGGGCACCGTGGCCTCGGGCCTCTCCGGGCCGGACTCCCGCGCGCGCGGAGGGCGCCTCGGAGATCGACGGAGCCGAGGACGCGCGGCGGGGCGGGGAGCGGAGGCTGCAGGCGGACAAAGGCCGGGAGGGGGCCTCCCGCGTCGGGGCTCGTTGGTCTAGGGGTATGATTCTCGCTTTGGGTGCGAGAGGTCCCGGGTTCAAATCCCGGACGAGCCCTGTTTTTCCCAGACCGGTTCGCTTTTTCACCGGGAGCTCAGCGAGGAGCCCCGGGGAGCCGCCCTTCCCCTGAGCAGCAGTGGCTTCCGTTCCTAAGGACCCCCGTCCCAATGGCTGAACTAAGCTGGCTTCTGAGACTCGGAGGGGCCAAGTCGTGGCCTATGGTGATGGGCGCCATCAGCCCAGAGCCCTCAGTGCCAGACATCAGACCCCCAGCAGAGCGGCAGGGGAGGGGGTGTCACTCTTGGTGTGGGTCCTCATCCTCACGAGGGGGCTGGGGCCTCACGTGCACACATTCATGGTGAATGCTCTCAGCAGCCCTGTTGGGAAGGCGGAAGCTTCCAGAAGGCGAGACAGCCCAGAACCTTGGTGAAAACAGGGGCGCCTGAAGCCCCGGGGGTCCAGGCAGAACCCCCTCCGCTGCCTGGACTTCGGCGGGATAGTGGGCATGCGCACACCCCCGTGGGAACCGCCCAGGACGAGAGAGAGAGAGAGAGAGAGAGAGAGAGAGAGAGAGAGAGAGAGATCTGGATTTATGTGGGTACTGGGGAATCAAACCCTGGGCTACCAGGCTTTTTAAACAAGCACCTAAATCACTCGACTATTGCTCCAGCCCTGGATTAGGACATTTAATAGCTTCGTACCCACATATATCAGGTGGTCAGCAGTTCTACTAAGTGTAGAAGAATAATTGATCTCATGGGTTAATGGATGAAATAATGAAGTAAGTGCAATGGCGGCTCAGTAGAGAGACATCTAAAACCTTAGCTGTGGGTCTGCGTAAGCATGAGGGCCTGAGCTCCGTTCTCAGCACCCGAATGAAATGCTAGGTGTGGGGAGTGCACCTCTCACCTCAGTGCTTGGGAGGATCCCAGGGGTTTGGTGGCCAGCTAGTGAATCCTAGTTAGTGAGCTCAGGTCCAGTGAGAGACCCTGCCTCAAAGAAGACGGGGAAGACGGGGGAGATAGAGGATGACACCCGATGCTGACTGCTGGCCTCCACATGCATGCACACGTTCAATTCCGACTGTCTGGTCTCCGGCTGCTCCTTCCCCTTCTCTGACATCATAAGGCAGTGCTTTTCATGAACTATACGACTACTGTGCTTACTAGCATCTGTGGGGTTGGGAAGATGCCTCTCCTGGTTTGGATTTGTGTTGTTTAAGAATAATCGCTGAATAGTCCCCAATCTATGACTCTCTTGATGGTGTCGCTTTGTCTGTCTAGAGATTCCTGGACATGAGTGTGACCATCTTGGTTGTGACCAACTCTTT
>PVHP010028816.1:0-22841 GCA_004024765.1 Zapus hudsonius | reverse complement strand
CACTGGACTGCTGGAGACATGCTGGGCCTGCACCCTCCTGTCCCACTGGACTGCTGTCTCTGCTCTCCCTGCCAAAAGACTGAAATCTTTGAGCCCTGGGCTCAGGCCCACAGTTGGCTCCTCCTGACAGTTCAGGGATGATTGGCCTACACTCTTCTCTGCACTCTCGCCATTTCCTTCTTCTGCCTGATCCCTGCAACAGGAAGATTGCAGCAGAACAGGCAGCAGGAGCAGGCAACAACTAGACCGGGCTCTTACTTACATTAAGAGAAACAGGTTATCTCCTCCACTATGTTGGCAAAAACATGGTTGCCTTGTGTGTTTGGGGGGGGAGGGCAGAGACACATGCGCACTTGTCAACCAGAAGGCCACAGCCTGAGCCCTACTTTCAGGCTCTCTCTCTCTCTCTCTCTCTCTCTCTCTCTCTCTCTCTCTCTCTCTCTCTCTCTCTCTCTCTCTCTCTCTCTCTCGTCAGCCACTGTGGAAATCACCAGGAGAAACTGCCTTACAATCCTCTACATGGATGAATAAAACGTCAGGTTTAGGAAAGATATAGAATAGCCAAGTCGTTGGGAAAGAAACACGACAGTGCCTCCATTCCTGGTGACCTCAGAATGCTAGAGAACTGATTGGTGAGTTCCTGTTTAGCAGGATCATTGTCACCATCCAAAGGGGAGGACAGAATCACATCGCTGTGCTTCTCCATCAAGCTGGAACAAGCTGGTACCTTTCTAGGGCACAGAGGTCCAAAGCTGAGTTTGTCTTCCTGAGGCTACTACACAATACTTTATCATACAGCCTAGTCCTGGTGAATTGTTCAACAGACAATTAAATTTATAACCCAATTAAGATTTATAATCTCAAAATCATATCTCTAAGAAGTCAAGTCCAAATTAAATCAGACTATGCTTTTAAGCTTCCAACAATCACATTTTCTCTTTTGAGCTGGGGCATTTCAACACTGGGAACTCCTCTTACACATCGTTTTCAAGACCATCTCTGGATGCAGCAGACTCCTAAACACAATCTGACAGATCAGATGGAAAGGGAGACTGGATAACTCCAAGATGTTGAGGAAACAGATTCCTTCGACATATTTTTGAAAGTTAATTATTTTAACTTCATTTCTAATAATAAAAAAAAAACTACTGGAACTACTCACAACATACACAAAGCATTTTACAAAAAACGTCCAAAACTGAATGTGGATTGCCTAAAGCACACCCATCAGAGCTTTAGATACAAAGTACAAAATACATTGGAATTGTTTCCCAAAGGAAAAACACATATCTATGATTATATATCTATATCTATATGAACATGTATATATGCCTCATATATATAGGCATATATATAACTTATCTTTAAGTGTCACACTTGGCTCTGCTCCCACAGCCTCAAGCCAGTGAAACAGACAGGTAAGTGACAGATGGCCTATCCCTGCATCTCTCTGGTCCCTGACTTGGAACAGCATCCACATCCAGACAAACCTGTCTGCCCAGCCAGAGTCCTAGGGTCCAAGAGAGAAAGGAGAAAAGGAACTTACATTTCAGTGATGTTCTCAGGGTCTGCACTGTTAGGCTCCAACCTCGGAAATGCCACAATGCCAGGAGAAGGCTCACTGCACCAAATCCGAGAAGCACTGCATTTGCAGGACACGGGGCAGGCGAGGGAGGCCCTCCAGAAGCCAACAAGCAGCCAGCAGAAGCCCCAGAGCCGCGCCATGGCGGGCGCATGCCACCTCGTCCAGGACGACATCCCTCGCCGCCGCCAGTGGCAGTCGGAGTACGTGTCCCGCGCGGCGGCACCGGCTGGCTTCCCCAGCTGGGGCGGGGAGGCCTTCTCCGTGCCCTCCGCCCTCGCGATTCCGGGGTGCTGCCCGCCGGCGCGTGGAGCCGTGCGTGGCCGAAGCCGAAGCTGAAGCCGGAGCCCAGTGCGGCCGGGGCTGAGCGGATTCTGGAGGGCCGCGCGGGTCACAGCGGCTGGGGCATCGCCGGCCACTTCACAGGGGACGCTGCGGCTGCTCCGGGGTGCGCTGGGGCCGCGGCTGCATGGCCCCGCACGCCGGTCACTGATCGGCGGAGCTTCCTGGACTCTTGGGGTGTCTGAGTCCTCGCTGCACCCACCCGCACGGGGATCCGGTGTGCACTTCAGAGCTGAGGACAAACAGACACGGATGAGACGGAGTGCAGGACTCGATAAGGACATCGCGACCGGGGGACGCTCCCCTCCCAGGGCGCTCGTCTCACCCCCGCCCGACCCCAGCCCCCAGGCGGCAGGTGCGGGTGCTCAGCTCTGGCCTGGGATTTAACTTGCCCCACCACGGCAATGACGCCTGGGGACCACCAGCGTGCCCTCCCTCTCTCCAGGCCTGAGGCCGAGGAAGGAAAGGTGGTGAAAGGGTCCCTGAGCCAGGATTCCATGGCACAAGCTAGGCGACAGGACCCTTTAGAAAGGACTGGAAGACGCAGCGGCTACGGCCCCGAATGATGCTGCAGAATCCACGCCGGCCGCTGGGCGTGGGGGACGCGGGCAGGTGTCGCGGCGCGTCCCACCTGGGGAGCAGCTGCGGCCGCCTGGGGCGCCAGGGGAGGGCCGGGGGCTGGGAGGGCGCCGTCCGCCCGGCTCACCGGTCTTCCAGCGCCTCACGATCGCGGCAGCGCCGGGCCTCGGCTCCTCGGGCCGCCGGGCATAGAGCGCAGCGCGAGCGGGAGCGAAGGAGCCGCGGGGCTCCGGCTCCAACCCGATCCCCAGACCCGCCGCCGCCGCCGCCGCTGCCTCTGCTAGTGCTGCTGAAGTGACGTGAGGGCTGACGCAAAGCAGGGGCAGAAACTCCAGAAAATGAGTCTGAAATCCAAAAACACACACGCTGATCCACACACAAACGCATAACACCCTCCAGACAAAAGCGACGCAGAGGGGAGGGAATCTGGGGGCGCGGAGGAGGCGGCTCTGGTGCGGTGCCACCGGCCAGAAGCAGGCGGCGGCGGAGCGTGTGGGAGTTCACACGCGCGCACACACGCGCGCACGTCTGCACCGCCAAGGTGTGTGCGTGTGTGCGCGTGTGTGCGCGTCTTCAGACCCCCGGCACCTCCGAGACGGGCTGCTCTGCAGCTGGACGCCTCCAGAACCCGGATTCTCACCAGGATCCCCTGCGCAATCACAGCCTTATCTCCCTTTTAGAAATGGAAACCGGGCTCGGTTCCGCGCTGAAAAAATGCGCTGCTTCTTATTATAGGAACACCCATTCCTCCTTCTCCCTCCCCGCTACGTTCTTCCCTTCCCACCCTGCCTAAAAGGATATCCCCAAAATAGAGAGACAACAAGAAATGTCCCCCAAATCAATAAACACCAAGATGTGTTCTGGGTTGGTATTCAAGGTTCCCTTCCCCTCTCCCTCCCCTGCGACCCCCATTCTGGTGATGGTTTGGGAGTGGGGAGGGTCTGCAGACAAGTCTAGCTTTTAAGGGGGTCCTGTTCTTGCGGTTTTCTGCCATCACACGCCGGGGGAGGAGACCTGAGAGGGGAAGGGAAGCGCCTGATGCGTCTGGGGTTCACCCCACGCGCAGCAGCAGCCCTGGCCTGTCATTTTCTCCAGTTCTTTAACCGGTCAGACGCGGCCAGATCGGAGCATCCCTGCGGGCGATGAGGACCCCTGGGCACCGGAGCCCCGAGCGGTGTGGTCGCTCCGAGGCCCTCTGGTACTTTGCGTGTGTGCGTGTGTGCGTGTGTGCGCGTATGCGTCCCCGCAGCCCGGACGACCCGGCGCTTCCAGCTACCGGGAGGGTCGCTTGGGCAGTGACCGGGTCTTACTGGGGACGCTGGGGAGATCCAGGAGGGTCGAGTGACAACCCGTGACTGTAGCGAGTGTGCATCTGAATGACGGCTGCAGGGCACTCGCCAGCCGGGTTTGAGCCCGGCCTTCCCGAGTGTTTATCCGCAGTGTTGAAAGCGAGCTGGCGGTGACCCTCCGCAGTGCCGACTCTACCGAGGGCTCTGCTGCCACCGCGCGGAGAGACCGAGCCCCGTGCGCTCTGGTCCCGCCCGCCGCGGCCGCCACGCCGGGCTGTGCGCCCAGGCGCTTGGGTGCCAGAGGCGCAGACCACGCGGCACCTGGGAAGCTCAGGCCTCTGGACAGGTGGACAGGACGCTGGGCTGGAGTCTGGCCTCAGACGAAGAATGGTCGCCAATCTGTCTGCAGAGGCCAAGGATGCGAAGCAAGGAGAAACCGAATGTCAAGGAGAATGAGTCTCCAGGAGGCCTTAAATACTACCATCTGTATAGACTGTGAGCGCCAGAACATCCTCAAGGAGGAGAATCCTTGAGAGACCAACTGATGGCTTGTGGCAGGAGGCAGGGCCAGCAGGTCAGCTCGCCATCTTCACTGTGCCAGAAACCTGAATACCAGGGCTGAACCACTGATGAGTTCATTCCTCTGCTGGGTAAGGGTGTGTCAAGGAAGAGAAACCAAGGGCAGGTGTGTCTTGATCCAGGTGACACAGTCAAGACACCCTGTCTTGACAGCATCTTTTAAGTGGAGAAATCCTTAAAACACAGGCAGGAGAAAGCTGTGTAATAGCCTCACGGTTCATGCCCACCCATTTTTTTTTTCTCAGAAATGTCCCCCCCTTTTTTTGCACTACTGACTGCAACATCAATGCAGCAGGCAAAGGCATGAGTGTGCCCCAGAAGAGTGTAATGAATGTTGCAATGTTGCAAGATTTGTAGAATAGGTGCACACTGCTATTTCGTTCTGACAGGCAAGCCCGGTGAGTAGTCCCTCTCAAAGCTAGAATGTGCAGCTCACCTCTCACCATCCTCTCCTTACACTACTTTTACTTTCTCTGGAATACTTGGATAAAGTATTTAAACAGGATATGCTTAAAGATCCAAGACTTGTACATTTACTGGGCTGTGTGTGGTGGACCACACATTTAATCCCAACACTCAGGAGACTGAGTTTAGGAAGACCATCCTGAGTTTCTGGTCAGCCTGGGATAGACACCATACCTCACAAAAATAAACCAAAAAATTACTACTTATTATATGTATTGCTTTGTCACTCACTAGAATGGAAAAGTTATCAAGATGTGTTACGGAAGTTGAAGGAGAGCTTTCTTAACCTCCAACAAGGCAAGTCTCTCTCCTCTTCAGAATTCTAAATCTTTCCTGTGTTTTGAGTTTTCAGAGTCCTTCGAAAAACCTTATGTTTTTCCCCCTCTAGGACAGATATGTTCTAGGCCTGACCAAGGGATCCTGCCTTTCATTCAAGCTGGTATTGATGATGTGACAGACATTAATAGGACATACAAACATACAAAATTCAGTAACTGTCTCTGAGTTTACAGACTTGAAGATTACTATCAACTTTAAGATTTATGAGCTGCTTGGCAGAGATTGTTCTAGAGTTCCTCAGATCATGGATTTTTCAGAGATGATGAACATGTTTAGTTGGATAGTATGGAAATTAGATAGTTTTCCCTTGGTTCTTTCAATCCACAGTGGGAGATTAAGTGTTGCAGACTCCTGCCTGCACAGAACCATATCACAGAATATTCAGAATATTCTCAAAATATTCTGAGGGTCAAGTGACAAACCGTAATTGTAGTGCGTGTGCATCTGAATGAATGTTTGAAAATAGACGAGGAAATGACTCCATGGACAAAACACTTCCTACATAAGCTTGAGTTCCCCAAGTTTGGATCCCCAGATCCCAAAAGTAGTGGCAAGATTCTGTAATCCCAGTCTGCCCATGGAGACAAGGAAGGTGAGAAGTTATCACTTGGGGACAAGTTAGCCTGAAAGAGTGGTGAGACATCCTGTCTCAAATGAGATGGAAGGTGAAACCCAACCTGAAAGTTGTTCTCTGACTTTACAGGGGTACCATGCTGTACACCCCTCCCCCCAGACACACAAACATAGGCACAACCAGAAAATGAATAAAGAAATTTGTAAAACATTCTGGTCATGATCTATGGTAGGAAACATTACACTTCACAACCCAATTCATATGTGCACTTGACTTTTAAAAAGTTTCACAGAAAATTTTACTTATCCTTAATACAAGAAACACACTCATGTTTTCTTTTCTGTTCTATCTCACTTTCTTTTATGATGCCTGTAATAATCCAATAAATTGATTCTAACATCCAATACTGGGTTGTAAAACAGTAATGAATAGTAACAATGTCTATTTCTGACTGAGGTAAAGTAATAGGGAACAGATTTAACCTCCTAGTTAACCCATACACTAGCCAAAACATACAAAATACCAGTTGTTAAGACAGCAAGCATCAGATAACCAAAGGTCATGCCTTAGAAAGGGAACTCAGGCAGATTCTAGCTCTAGTTCAGGAGACATAATTCAGTATTAAGTGAAATCAAAGAGCATTTCTCAGAATAGAGTAGCAAGGAGCAGAATACTGCATGGAAAGAAAATTCCAGAGCTCACAAATGATCCCTCGAGATTCAGCAGTGCTCAGAGGGTAAAACCACCTGAAGTGAAGGAAACAAGACCCAAAATGATGAAAGGGAACTGTGAGGAAAGTCAAAGGAAATAATCCAGAATGAAATTGAAGTCACTATCATAATTTTGGAGGTTTCACTAAAGCCCTCTTAGGAAGGATTTTGTAGCATTTGCGGCCAACGTTGCAAGACAGCAAAATCTAACCAATAACCTCAGCTTCTGCTATAAGAAACCAGGATAAGAAGAGAGAATTAACACAAAGCAGAAGAGAGAAAACTGTGGATTAGAGAGAGAGAGAGAGAGAGAGAGAGAGAGAGAGAGAGAGCAACAACTAAAATAAGACAGAAAAACAATTGAGGAAAATCAACAAACTTAAGATCTTATTCTTTGAGAAGACCAAGGAAATCAATAAACATGTATTTTTACTAATCAGGAATAAAGGAGAGAAGACCTGAGTGAGAGCAACCTGGACTAGATAATTTATAAATATTCGCAAAATAACAAAGGCATATTGTGAATAACTTCCTTCAAATGAATTTGACAACATAAAGGGATGTATTCCATGAGAGGTACAAGCAAACAATGATCTCTATAGAAACAGATGACCCAAATATTCCTCTTTCTGATGCAGAAATTTAATTTACCTTTAAAAATTTTTCCACAATGAAAATCTTAGACCCAAATCATCTCACTGATGAAGTCTGCAAACAGTTAAGAAAGGCTGGGAAGATTTCCCAGTGGTTAAAGGTACATGCTTGCAAAGCCTGCCTGCCCAGGTTCAATTGCCCATCAACCACATACATCAAGAGACAAAGTGTCATGTGCATTTGTGATCCCAGTGGAGCAGAGCAGGAAAATCAGAAGCTCAGGAGCCAGTTAGTCTGAGGTTTATTTGCAGTCTGCAAGTTTTGTGTGCAGTTTACTGTCTCATAGAAGGTAAGCACAAACACCTTGAAGTGGTCCTCTGATCTCCACAGGCATACATGCACACACAAATTTAAGTAAATTATTTTTAAATTAAAAAGAAAAATCAGCTAAGAAAATCACACTGATTCTACTCATATACATCCAGAAAAATGAAGAGGAAGGAATACTTTCTGGTGCACTCTATGAAGAAATAGCCTTGGCATCCAAATCCAGCAGTGTGGGACTGGAGAGATGGCCCCGCTGTTCAAAGTGCTTGCTTGTATAGCCCAGTGTCTGGGTTGGGTTCAATTTCCTGACAACCATGTAAAAATAGACTTACAAAGTTGTTCTTGTGATTGAAGTGGAAAGAGATCCTGGTGCGTCCATACTCGCCTCTCTACCTCTCTGTTTGCCTCTCTCTCTCTCTCTCTCTCTCTCTCTCTCTCTCTCTCTCTCTCTCTCTCTCTCTCTCTCTCCCTCTCTCTCAACATAATATTTTTCAAAAAATAAGATATACCAAATCCTAGAATGGCATTACAACAAATGAGCAAACCAATATGTCTTACATTGTAAAGGCTAAAATTCTGTGCAAATTTTGTTAAATTTAATCTACTATATTACACATAAAATCATCATAATTAAGTAGAGCTTATCTAGGAATGCAATTTGAGTTCAATATTTACAAATCAAGCAATCTACTTTACCATACTTATATATTGAAAATTTCAAATTATATGTTCATCTCAAAAGATATCGAGAAGGAATTTGACCAAATTCAGCCTATATTCCTGTAAACTCTAACAAACTAGGAATAAAAGAGAATGCCCTCAACAAGTAAGTGGAATCTTCAAAATCTATTCAGCTAACATAACAATGTGGAAGACAGAAAGCTTTTTCTGAATTATCAAAAAGACTGGGAAATTCATTTTCACCTTTCTAATAAACCTTGCAATGGAGATAGGAGTCAGTGTTGTAAGCCAAGAAGGGAAAGAAGGGCTGGAGAGATGGCTCAGCGGTTAAGGCACTTGCCTCCAGTGCCTAAGACCCTGGTACAATTCCGCAGTGCCCACATAAGCCAGACCCACAAGGTGATGGTACTGGTGCTCGCTCTCTCTCTCTCTCTCTCTCTCTCTCTCTCTCTCTCTCTCTCTCTCTCTGTGTGTGTGTGTGTGTGTGTGTGTGTGTGTCTCAGCTTGAAAATGAATAAAATATTTTTTTAAAAAAGAAGGGAAAGAAAAGAAAAAGTATCTAGATTAAAAAAGAAGACTAAAATTGTCTTTATGCGTGGACCCGTGGACTCCTTGGGGTCTTCGCACACCAACACCCCTGTTTATCCGCAGAGCTGGGAGAACTGAGTCTTGATGGCCAATCGAGAGACAGACCTATCAGGAGACAGTCTCAATTAACAGCTTGTTTATTTGGTGGGGAGAATGACATTTATCCAGAAGGGAGAAGGAGGTGCAGGGTCATAAGGTGATTGGTGGGGCGAGGTAGCTTGTGGGTGCCTTATTAGCATAGAAGGGTTTCTTTGCTGATATGAGTCAAGAGAGGATTGGCAGGGGCCAGTAACCTGCTGATGCTGGTTTGCATAGATAAGTTGGAGGGACTTTCTAAAAACCCAGGGCGTGGGAGTTACTTGACTTTTGGCATGCAACAGATGGTGATTGCTGCAGAGGAGCTATGACCTTAAAATGAGTTTCAAGGGCAGTAGGTCACTGGGCTGTGAGGAAATGAAACAAAGCTTCTCAGCATTCCTGTATGCCTGGAAGGGGGAGTGGCCCCTGCTGGTTTTGGCTTCAGTACAAGGCCTCTGGGACAGGGCTTTTTCAACCTAAGTCCTGCATCCAGGGATTTGGACCAAGAGTCTCCGAATCAGGGCCTTCTCAACCTTCCTTCCCAGGGCTAAAGTTTATGTCTGACTGGCTGGATCCATTGCCTCCCAGCTCCAGCCCCAAGTGATGCCCAACATTTATGAATAGGCAACATTATGTAGAAAACCCATTAGAATCTACAAAATAGTTGTTCACTCTTATAAGAAGATCATCAAATTTGCAGCATGGCAGTTAAATATTTGCAATTTTATTTTTGTATTCTAGTGACAACAATGGACTAACATGTAAATACTAATTATAATATCAAGAAATATTTAGAAATATTTTCAAAATTCAATAAAAATGAAATATGATTTCAAATGTGCTAATTTAATGATCCTTTATCATAAATATATAGCTGGAAAATAGCACATGAAAAGATACTCAATATTGATACTCACTGGGGAACTGTAAACTCAAAAGATAATGAAATGCTTAGACCTTAATTGGGGCAGATGGCATTTGAAAGACTGTGTCCATTGTATAAAACATGGAGCAACTGAAATCCTCATAGACTGAAAGTGGGTAAAACCACAGCAGCTCTGGGAAGCCATAGCAACTTCTGACACACACACATACACACACACACACACACACACACACACACACACACACACCTATGGCATCATGCTATCTAATTTCAACTACACCACAAAGCTATTACAAAATGATGATGCATAAAAATAATACATGGGTTAAGAGAACAGAACAGAGAAACCACAAACAAACACACAGCCAACAGATTTTCAACAAACGTAACAAGGACAAATGTATGGATAAAGATTCTCTCTTCAAACAGTGGGAAACAGAATGTTCATGTGTAGAAAAGTAAAAAGGTACTATCTATTATAACCTAAAAAAGTCAACTGAAACAGATTAGAGATTGAACTACAAATCCACAAACTATAAAACTACTATAGGAGAAGACATGACATGATGAAGGCCAGGAGTTTTTAGACAAGAACATAAATGACAATAAAAAAAATAAACAAAAATAAACAAATTGGATTATATCCAGATAGAAAAAGAACAGAAGAAATGTTTGCAAAACATTTATCCAACAGAAGATTAATATTTGTTTTTTTAAGGAACTAAAAATAAAACCAAAACATTCAATGTAAAAATGGGCAAATGTTCTCTAAACACATACACAGGTCCAGAAATGGAGCTCAATTCATAGAGGTCTCACCAGGTGCACACAAAGCCCTGGGTTCAACCACAGCATCACAAACAAATGGACAAAGCAAAAGAAAAAGATGCATAAATGGCTTACAGTTATATAAATATCACCTATCGTCAAGTAAATACACACCAAAGCCACAATGAGATGCCATCTCACTCCAGTGAGAATGGCTGTAATTAAAGAAATTAAACAAAAGACAAATGCTGGCAAAACCATGGAGAAAGTAGAACTCCTCGTAACTCTTAACAAATATTGGTCAGAATGTAAATTAGTGGAACCAATCTGGAAAAGAGCAAGAAGTTTCTACAAGAAACTAAAAACAGGACTGGGGAGATGACCCAGGGTTAAAGGCACTTGCTTGCCTAGCCTGCTGGCCTAGGTTCAGTGCTCTAGTGCCATGGAAAGCCAGATGCACAAAGCATCCATATACCTGGAGTTTGTTTGCAGTATGAAGAGGCCCTGGAACTAATTTTGTCTCTCTCTGTGTCTCCCTCCCTCCCTCTCTCTCTCTCTCTCTGTCTCTGTCTCTGTCTCTGTCTCTCTCTGTCTCTCTCTCTCTCTCTCTCTCTCGCTCTTGCTCTCTTGTTCTCATACTCTCTCTTGCTCTCACTCTCGGTCTTGCTCTGTCACACACACACACACAAACACAAATTTTAAAAATATGTTTTAAAGTAAATTAAAATATAGTTAACATAAGCTCCATCAATTCCACTACTAGATATTAATCTAAAAGAATAAAATTATTATTGCATTAAGAGATACCTGCAGGTGGATAAAGAAGTCAGATAGATGGATATAGATATAGAGATACAGTTACAGATAAAGATGCTATAGGTAGATAGATAGATAGATAGATAGATAGATAGATAGATAGATAGATAGATAGATAGATAGAATGATATAGATACACACAAAAATGGATTACTATTCACCATTTGAAAAGGCAAAAGTCTGCCATTTGCAGCAACATAGATAAACCTGGAGGTCATAATGTTAAATGAAGCAAGCTTCCAAAGTTAATGAGAAGAGCAATAGGTTTCCACTGCCCGAGAGGAGAGGAAATGGCGACAGCCTGATCCAAGTCACAGTCAGAAAAGAGGAATAAATGCTGGGGTTCTGTTATAGACAGGGTTATTATAATTAAAGCCCTACATCATAAAATCAGAAATCCCAAGATGTTGTCCAGCAGATTCCTTTGAATTGAAATATTCTCTCCTTTAGAGAGGAAGGAGACTCTGATTTAAGAGGTCAAGTCTGAGAGAACTGAAACTTAAAGGGCCCATAATCACTCCCCAAAATTATGTTAATTAGAAATTGAAACATTCCTTCCTGGGTGAGAGGAAGAAGGAAGTTCCAGAGATCCAACATCAAGAAGTCTGGGAAAGAGTTGCAATATCCCTCCCTAAGGCTATGTAAAGGGGAAACAACTGCTTGAAGATGAGACTCTCCAGTTGAGCTCCCTGCAAGGTGTGCAGTGCAATCCAAAGAGGCAAGCTCCCTGGAGTCATCACCTATGCGGAGGTGGGCTTTCTGGTAATGCAGCTAGCTGCCTTTGAGTCATTCAGTGCTCCAGTAAGCAACAACCCTCACCCTGCCTCTTTAAGTCACCCCAACAAACTCATTCGTTCACCAAAATTGATTTTGGGGCAATGGTACTTTAGTTTGTCATCTGTGCTCTGTCTGGGATGAAGACTTGCGTTCACATCACTCCAGGGGAAAAGAATTCAAGGACATTAGCAGAAAGGGTTTAGAATGTTTTAATCAAAACAACACATAAAGTCTTGAAAGGATGAATAACCCAACTATCCTGAGTTATCAATACACTATATGCAAACATATTGAAACCTCAACCTGTACCTCATTTTTTAAATAAGCTAAATAATTCTGGTCCTAAGACATTGTGTATGTACTGAGTACTATTTTGTTAGGTATGTTAGAAGTGCTTATACAGGTGGTTAGTACATCATATGTGCTGGGTGAATAGTCTCCCTGGTGTGATCCAACCATTCTACTTCCACGCCATCTGCTTAAGAGAAATAAATGCACCCACATGTACTCACAAACAAGTGTTCATAGCAGCTTTATCTGTATAGAAAAAAACTAGAAGCAATCCAAATATTCACTGACAGGTAAATTGATTTTAAAAAATGTGGCATCAGGTTGGAGCAATGTCTCAGCAGTTAAGTGTGCTTCCTGTACACAGGCCTGGGGGGGGGGGGGCTGAAACCCTGAGAGTTTGAATCCCAGATCCTAAGTAGGCAGCTGGGTGTGGCCACCTATGCCTGTAACCCCAGTCCTGCAAAGGAGAAGAAAGAGAACAGGGAATTTCCCAAGCTTTTAAAAACAGCAAACTCCCATTAGTCAATATACTGACTCAAATAAGAGGCTAGAGAACAATGATTTCTGACATTTGGCTCTTGCTATTTCAGCAGGTAAGCTACATCCTCAGCCCTTCAAAATTTTTATTTTATCTTATATTTTTATGTATTCTAAAGAGGGAAAGAAAGAGGGAGAGGGGTGATGGGTGTGTCAAAGCCTTCTGCCACCATAAATGACCTCCAGATGCATGCATCGCTTTGTGCATATGACTTTACGTGGGTACCAGAGAACCTGGGCAGTCAGACTTGACAAGCAAGTGCCTTTAGCCACTGAGAAATCTCTCCAGTCCCCAAATCTTGTATTTTAAACTCTTCCCAGATATATAGTAAGTTAACATAGATTTACAGAACTCTTAGGAACACCTAAGAGCAGGAACATAGGAGAAACCTTGGCAAAGCTTTAGTTAACTGGACTCACACATAAATGTGTGACCTTGAAATATAAATTGGAAACATCTACCTAAGTAGGATTCATGGTCAATTCTGAATTGTTCTTTGTTTTGTTTTGTTTTATCGATAGTCACTATGAATAGGCCTACATCCCTCATACCAGCCTACTGTATCAAGATGTCTCCTGCCATAGTGCTCCATCACAAAAGAATCCATTTTACAGAGAAGTTACTTAGTCCTTAATAAAGAACAAAAAATGCATAATAAAAAAGTATGCTTTTTTGTGCTACCCAGCCCAGATTAACTATAGCAGTCAAGTGTTCCCAGTTCTTAACTCAATACATGCATACAAACAAAAGTGTTTATGGTGTCACCACTCTTAGACTTAAAAGGCCTGAGTATTCAACTACATCAGACCTCTACAGATAAGTACCAAATGTTCTTCCAACCCAGGTAGCAATCCACTAGTAGGTCAGGTAGTGGATTGGGGTTAGGCTATGTTTTACAAAGTTGTACCTAACTAGGCAAGAAAGGAAGTGTCACAATATATCACATGTGGAAAAATCATATTAATTCAACAAAATTAGCACTCATTATGGGCTGTCCTGGATTGTGTGACATGCTCAGCATATTATTTGGGTTCCAAGTCAAGCAAATTTCAAGAGCACATGTCTCACCCATTTGTACCCTCTGCAAGGGAATGTGATTCCAAGTCTCTGCTTGAATACTTTCAGCAGCTCTCCTTACTCAGAGCATTAGAAACTAACACTACACAGAATGTATTAAAGTTGGTCTTCTAACAATTATCAGCAATTTGATGACTGAAATGCTCTTATTTGTCATGGTAACCTTGACATCTAACATAGTATCTTTCTTGGAGCTCAGTACATGTCAGTGGAATTAAAGTTAATTTCATCCTTCCTACATCTTTCATTACTAGAAAGTTTCATTCTATGATGTATCTTAATCCACCTCCCTTTCACTGTTCACCCATAAATCCCAGTTCTGTTCCTTTCTAGAAACGGAGACATTGTTTTCTTCCTTTCTTTCATGTCACATTTTCCCACAACTATTGCCTGGAGTTTCTCCTTAGTCCCATGTATAAACCCAGGAGTGACCTTTATCATCTTTGCAACTGCTTAAGTTAACTACAGCATCTTTTACATTGTCTTACTTAACCGAGATGCTAAATTCATGTTAACCATATTTTGCAAAGGACAGACCCTTTGCCTCGCAAAGTAAAAATAAACAGTACACCTTGTCTCTGTGATTGGCTAATTTCTTATCTAGTCAAAATATTTCAAATATTTTTCTTTGAAAAAAGTTTATCTATTCCCTAAACATATTTAAGTATAGACTGTAAACTCTTCTGAAGATGTTTATTAAATCAAAGTTGTAGGATAGAAAAAAAACACATAAAAATCAGCATCTTTCATATAATCCCACAATGAACTTGCTGAGAGAGAATCTAAAAAAGTATCTTATTAACAATAGCTCCAAAAATACCTAGAAATAAGCCTTGGCAAGGAGGTTGGATGACCTCTACAAGTAAAACATTAATGTAATAAATAAATAAAATTAGATACCAGAGGTTGGAGAAACCTTCAATGTTCCTACAATGATAGAATCCATATTGTGAAAATGGCTGTATTATCAAAAGTAATCTAATCCATGGATTCCATGCAATTCCCATTAAAGCTCCAATGGCATTCTTCTCAAACTGGGGGAAAAAAAAACAATCTAACAATTCATATGGAAGCAAAAAAGAGTACCCACAGCTTAAGCAAACCTAAGCAGAAAGACCACTGTTGGAGGTATCACAATGCCTGACCTAAAATTCTACTACAGAGCCCTGGTGACAAAGACTGCATGGTGCTGGCATGAAAACAGACACTTAGACCAAAGCAATACAATAGAGGACCCAGAAATAAATCCACACAGCTATGGGCACTTGATTCTCGATGCAGGATATCAAAAGCATGCATTAGAAAAGAAACAACCTGTTCAGTAGATAGTGCTAGTAAAATTGGCTATTTGCCAGCAGAAAAATAAAATTAGATCTGCCTCTCTCAACCTGCACAAAAATCAATTCAAAATGGATCAAAATACCTTAACATAAAGCCCAAATCACCAAAAATACTCGAAGAAAACATGAGCATATCCATGCACCAGACGTTGTAGGTATACATAAGTACTTTCTGACAAGGACCCCAAAAGCACAGGAAATAATCCCAGGAATCAGTCAATGTGATGACATAAAATTTAAAAGTTTTTGCACAACAAAGGAAACTATCAACAGAGTAAACAGAAAGCCTACAGACATGGAGAAAATCTTCCCAAGTTGTTCTTCAGACAAGGGTCTGATTTCTAAAATCTATAAAGAACTGCAAAAATGAAACACCAAAAAAATTCCTGCCAAAAAGTAAATGAGCCAATAAAATAAAAAGACAGTTCACAAAAGAAGAAACGCAAATACCAGCAGACATTTTAAAAAATATTTAACATTCCTAGCCAACGTAGAAAGGAAAATATTACCACTTTGAGATTTTTATCTCACTCCAGTCAGATTGACCATCATCAAGAAAACTAATAGCAAAAATACTGATGAGGATGAGTGGAGAAAGGAACCCTTGTTCACTATTGGTATAAATGTAAACTGGTGCCACCAGTATGCAAATCAGAGTGTAGCCTTTTCAAAAAGCTGGAAATAGAACATAATTATGTGTAATAGAATATTACACAATTATACCACTCCTGGTCATATAGTCAAAGGACTCAATAATTTACCACAGAGGCATTAAAAACATCCATGTTCATTGCTACTGTATTCACAATGGTTAGGAAATGGAATTAACCTAGATGTACAGCAATTGAAGACTGGATAATGAAACTGTAGTACATATCCACAATGGGATTTTTTTTCAGCTATAAAGTAAAAAGGGAACCAGGAGAACAGGCTGCTCTTCACAGTCCCTGAGTGACCTCATGATTGGCTCCCACTCTGGGCCCAATCCAGGTGCATCCTACCCAAAGTCAGGAGCACCAAGCTGCTAACTGAAGGCTCTGGAGTTCATGATTGGTTCCTCTTAGTTCTCAATTAAGATACTTATTGGTTACCCACCTGGAACCATGAGAACCACACCTATTAATTAGCACAGCTCCCCCCACACACACATTCACAATTGGCTCCTCCTTATGCCCAATCCAGATGCATGAAGACAACCTACCCAAAGACAACAGTAAGAGGCAGCTCAGAACAGGTTTCTAACCCCTAACTGGACTAGACCACCAGCAGTAGTCCAGGCCCAGTGAGTTTGCATTCCAGATGCATGTTTGTATTAGTCCTGCCCCAGGCAGTCTGTGTCCCAAATGAAACTGCTATTGCTGAATTCTCAGCAAGAAAAAGGGATTATCTCCAGATTGACAAACAAGTAAACAAGAAACTAAGGCATGATATTCCCATCAAGTGCCTCATCACATAGTTGAAGCCTCTAAGAACTGCTTAGAGGAAGCCACAGACAAAGAATTCCAAAATGAAGTTATGATAAATATAAACAAAAAAAAACTTAAAGGGGATATGAACAAACAGCTGAATTAAATACAAGAGAATCAACTGAACGAAATCAATAGACACCAGAGTAAATTCAAAGAGGACACAAACAAAAATCTGAATGAATTCCAAGAGAGCATAATCAACTAAATAGAATGTGAAAGTCAAAACATAGAATAAAAGTAAAACACAATAAATAGCCAGAGATGCTGAGGGAAAAAAAAAACAGAAATCAAAAATGTAATAATGCAATCAAAAAGCTCCCAGGAAAGGCATACCAATAGAATAGATCATAGGGAGGACAGAATATAAGGACTTGGCAGAAGTCCTTATATAAGGACAAGGCAGAAGAAATCAGTCAGGAGACCAAAATCAATGACAAGTTCAAAAAATTCTACAAGCAGAACATGAGAATTGTGGGACACCTTCAAAAGACCTAATATTCAATCGTGGGTATATAAGAAGGAGAGCTTCAGGTCAAAGGCATAGAGAATATATTCAATAAAATTATAGAAGAAAAATGTCCAAATCTTAAGAAAGAGGAATGCACACAAACACCAAACAGGACCAGAGAAGAAATCCCCTAGGTCACATTATAGTTAACACATCTCAGAAAACAAAGAGAGAGTACTAAAAGCTGCAAGAGAAACAGCTTGTCATTTATAAAGGTAAGCCCATCAGAATAATGTCTGATTAAAAAAATATTTATTTATTTCCAAGTAAAGAGAGAGATAGAAAGAATATGGGTGTGCCAGGGCTTCTAGCCACTATAAACGAACTCCAAATAAATGTACCACTTTGTACATTTGGTTTTAGTGGGTGCTGGGGAATGGAATCCAGGTCATTAGGCTTTGCAGGAAAGTGCCTTAACTGCTGAGCCATCTCTCAAGCCTAATATCTGATTTTTTAATGGAAATTCTAAAAGCCAGAAGGGTATGAAATGGAGAATTTCAAATATTGAAAGACCACAGCTGCCAACCCAAAATGCTATACCCAGCAAAATTATACCTCATAATAGAAGAAAGAAGAGAGGTTTTCCACAATAAAATCTGGTTTTATGAATATATGAGCACTAAGCCATACTTAAAGAGAATACAGGATGGAATGCTTCACACTGAATAAACACATTCAGAAGGCTTTAGGAGAAGGAAAAACAACAATCAAAACTAGAAAAACATGAAAATAAATAAATGAAGGTCAAGAAAACACCAAACTCCACAAAGTCGTCAACTTGATAGGAATTAACTCACACCTTTCAGTTATAACTCTGAACAATGGACACAACTTCCCAATTAAAAAAAATATAGGTTAACAGGATAAATCAGAAAACAGGATCTATCCATTTCTGTCTTCAAGAAACCTATCTCACCATCAAAGACAGACACCACCTTAGGGTTAAGTGAAGGAAAAAGATATTCCAAGCAAATAGAAATGAGAAAGAATACCTGACATAATAGACTTTAAAACAAAAGTAAACAAAAGGATTAAAAACACTATACTTATCAAGGGAACAATTTAACAAGAGGATATTATAATCATAAACATAAATGCACCAAATTTTTAAGGAAAAAATAATGCCACCAAAAAACACCTAGAGATGATAAACAGTTTTAGAAAAGAGAAAATTAACACACAAAATTAGTAGCCTTCTTAAAAGCCAATGACAAATATATAACAAAGAAATTCTAATAATAGTCCCTTTATAATAGCCACAAAATTAAATATCTTAGAATATCCCAAAACAAGGGAAACACCTCTACAATGAAAATTTTAAAACACCAAAGAAAGAAATTGAGAAACACATAAGAAAATGGAAAGATCACCATGCTCATGAATTATAAGAATTGATATTGTGAACATCATTATTCTACCAAAAGCAATATACAGATTTTATGTAATTCTTATCAAAATCTTGCACCATTCTTCACAGAAATAGGAAAAAATAATCTTGACATTCCTATGAAAGTACAAAAGAACTTGGATAGCCAAAATATCTTCAGAATAATATTCCTTCTGGTGCTCATGATACCAGATTTAAAGATATATTACAAAACCATAGTAATAGAAACATCATGGTACTGGCACAGAAACATTCACATAGGTCAATGGAACAGAAAAGAATATTCAGGTAACCCAAGTTATGTTCAAGTAACTACAGCCACCTGATCTTTGACAACATGGCTAGAAACACACACTGGAGAAAAGATAGCATTTTAAATAAATGGAGAAACTGAATAACTGTATAGAAGAATGAATATAGACCCTTTACTCTCATTCTGCACAAAAATCAACTCCAATTGTACCTAAGACCTCAACATAAGACCTGAAACTATGAAACAACTAGAGAAAATAGTACGAAAGACATTCAGAGGAAAATGTCTTAGGAAAAAGAATTTCTGAATAAGACTTCAGTAGCCTAGAAAATAAAACAAACACTCAACCAAACAAATCCCATGAAACTAAAAAGCTATTTTACACCTAAGAAATTATTAACTGAGTCAATATCAACCTACAGAATGGGAGAAAGATCTTTTCCAGGTATGTAACTCATAGAGGCTTAATATCTTGAATATGCAAAAAAATCAAAGCAGCAATGAAAAAAAATAATCAGCCCAGTCAAAAAGCAGGTCAAGGAGCTGAACAGAGTTTTCAAAGGAAGAAACACGAATGGCCAATAAATATCTAATAAAATATTGAACAACCTTAACCATCCAAAAATGCAAATTAATAAACTTTGAGGTTCCATCTCATTCTGGTCAGAACAGCTAATATCAAGAAAGCAAAGGATAACAATGCTGGCGAGGGTGTGGGGAAAAAAGTAATCCTTATTCACTGCTAGTGGGAGTATAAACTGGTACTGCCAATATGGAGGTTTCTCAAAAACCTAAAACCAGATCTACCAGAGACCCAGTTATAGCACTGAGAACCTACCCATCAGACTCTGCTCTTTACAATAGAGATACTTGCTCAGCCATGTTTGTTGCTGCTCTGTTCACATTAGCTGAGAAATGGAATCAATGCAGATGCCCATCAACTGGTGATGAAGATGTGGTGCATAAACACAAGGGTGTTTTATTCAGATGTAAAGGAAAATGAGATTTTCAGGAAAATGGATGGACCTAGAAAGAATTATACAAAATGAGATGACTCAGGCTCAGGAAAACAAGTGATGGATATTCTCTTATGTGAATCCTAACTTGGAATTGTTAGATTTGTTTGTAAATTGTAGAATCAGAAAGCAATGTTACTCCATCCAAAAGATAACTTCTATAATCACTCAAACAACAATGCATGGTTATTTCTTTTAGAAAGAACTAATTTATGGAACTAGGGATTCAGGGCCATAGGCACCTGATCCCATACTCTTGGGCTCCCAAAACAAGATGCACTATGGGAGCGAGTGACAGGGAGGCTACTAAAAATAGAATGTAGATAATCCAGAATTGTGTATATTTGTTAACCTACACTGATCTCACTCTCCGATGGAGATTGTGTTTGTATTTTTCAGGATGCAGCGAGAGAGCTGGGGCCCATCTAACCCTTCCAACTGCCCGGACGCTGATAGCTGAGATCCTGGCAAGAGAGGAGCCTCCACAGTCATATCGTGCTGGAGCCATATGGAACCCCACAGAGAATGATGGGATGAACCAGTGGGACCCACAGCCACAGACATTCAATCTACACAGGATAAGCCAGTGAGACAGAAACCAACGATTTTCGACACAAAGACCCCTAAGCTCACAACCTTAAAGCAGCCTTAATACTCACCCACCACGACTCAGGGAACTGAGCGGAAAGATTGTGAGAGCCTTGGTGGAGGAGATTATCCAGAGGCATGGCCAGGAGAACCTGGCTGAATACTAGGCTATCCATGGTCCCCCATCACAAGGACTGATCCAGACGACCCATGGGGGAGGTTATCCAGTGGAGGGGGGAAGGGAGGGCAGTGGGGAATTGGGGATAACAACTCATTGTTTGCCCACTAAATGTTGTAACTCATTATGGACAATAAATTTAAAAAAATAAAAAAAGCAAGGGGACTAACAATTTTTAGTTCCAGTTAAAAAGGTAATATGTATGCCTCTATGTAAGTGATTTCAAACAAATTAATATTTGGAAAGTATAAAATTTTTATTTTACTTTGGTACTCATCTTGGCCTTAATATACTCTTAGGTATAAAGGATGTTTCAGTTTGGAAACAACACAACATATTTCATGAAAATCACTTACTACCATTTAAATTTTCTTTTGCATACTGGAGATACTGGATTAAATGCCTTCTTAGAAAAAAAAAAGAAAGAAAGAACTAATTTAGATACTTTTCGAAGTTTCTGAGACCACTCCCAAACTAGTTTACAACCATCAGTATCCATAAGCCAACATCGAGATGCAAATGTCAACTCCCATTCTCTGACTTCCATGGCAGTATTTCTTTTTTTAAAGTTGGAGATTATTAAGAAAAAGGTTTTAACATGGATTTGAGTGCAGGCAGTAAGAAAGAAGGGTGAGAAAGAGGGAAAGAAAAATAGAGGAATGGAAGAGAGAGAAAGAGAGAGAAGACAGAAGAGGAGAGAAGAGGAGAAAGATGGGAGTAGGGGAGGGAAGATAAAGAAAAGGAAGGGAATAAAGGGAAGGGCAGAAGGAAAGAGAAGGCAAGGGAAGGGAAGAAGGGAAGGAAAGGAAGATAAGAGTGAAGTAATGTATCCCCTAAAGAGTCTCAGAAAAGTATCTCAAAGTCTGATGGTCTGACTTTCATTTCTCTTCAGGACAAGTGACAAACATTTCTAAACACCAGCAATATAAATAAGAATATGACACTATTTCCATCTTCTTAGTACTTGAATTCCTATGGGAAGACACGTGCACAAGTAGATTATTTCAAACTGTATGGTGAACAATAAAAGCACACACTGCGCTCTAGGTGCTCAGGTGAGGTTTCATGGAGGTGATGGCCCTTGAACTGAATTTTGGAGAAATAACCAAGAAGATAGCCTGAGTGAATGCAAGATGTCAAGCAATAGCACGGACTGTGCGAATAAGCCAATGACTGCTCAAGAGGCTGTGATGCCTATACCTTTCCCCTGGCCTCACAAATGAGTGGTACATGCTGGCCTCTTGAAGCAGACATGGGGCCTGTGCTCTTGAAACTTCCCTGTGTTCTGCATTGCGTTGCCCTCTGCTTGGTCTACCTTCAGGAATGCAACAGCTGTCTAGGTGGTCCTTTGTGTTCTTTGCCAAAACCTGAATCTGAAACTCTTCCAATTATTTGCATATGTGGACATCTCTTTTCCTTCTTTCTTTTCTTCCATCCGCTCTGTCCCAGGAGACCTTCAACTGGGACTTTAAATAAACTAAGAACTGTTTGGTCCTGAATTTGGTAACTAGAAGGCCTTGTGGGACAAAGTCCACATCAGAGCTGCTAATCTGAGGTCACACCTTGGAAGACAAGACTGAAAGACACTAGTCTATAGAATGAAACCTGCCTCTTCTTGAGACTCATTTTTCTTTTCTTTTCTTTTTTAAATTGATGTCTTTATTGTCCAAAATTAAATACATTGTATTAGGAAATATTACATTGGTATCCCCATTACCCTCTTCCCTGTCCCCAATCAGCTGGGTATCCTCCTTGGTGGGCAAACTGGATCAGTCCATGGGGTAGGGGGTTATGGATAGCCTAGGAGTCAACCAGGTTTTCCCCCAACCACTTTGTATGATGCTGTTGAGTAAGGCCATATCTCTGGATATTTTCCGCCACCATGGCTCTTACATTCTTTCTGCCCTATTTTCTGCTCAGTTCCCTGAGTCATGGTGGGTGAGTTTTTTTTAAATATTTATTATCCATAATGAGTTACATTATTTAGTGGGCAAACCATGAGTTGTTATCCCGAATTCCCCACTTCCCCCCCTCCCCATCCCTGATCAGTTGTATATCCTCCTTCGTGGGCTGTCTGTATTAGTCCTTGTGGCAAGGGATCCTGTATATCTTAGTACTCATCCTGGTCTTCCTGGCCCAAGTGTGTTGTTACTGATGGGTGCCATGCCTCCGGACAGTCTCCCCCACCACGGCTCTCACAATCTTTCCGCCCCCTCTTCCGC
>PVHP010028815.1:0-22883 GCA_004024765.1 Zapus hudsonius | reverse complement strand
TTTTTGGTATTATGGCTCAATTGAAAGCTGTGGGGACTTAAGAGTTGAGTTGAACACATTGTATTTACATCATGTGATTATTAGTTTGTGGGGGCCAGGGGAGGACTGTCATAGTTTGATTAAGGTATCCCCCGCAAACAAATGAATGTGTTCTGATAGATCGATCCTCAGCTGATGGCAGTTTGGGTTTTACAACCTCAATGGAGCTGCGTTGTTGGGGGCAGGCTTTTGGGGGTTATAAGCCAGCTTCCCCTTGCCAGTGTTTGGCACACCTTTCTGCCGCTGTTTGCAGTGCTGTGGAGGAGGTGATGTCCAGCCCTCTGCTCATGCCATCGTTTTCCCTGCCAGGATGGAGTCTCCCCTCGAGTCCATAAGCCAAATCAACCTATTCCTCTACAAGCTGCCTTTGCTTGGGTTCTTTCTGCGCAGCAACTAGAAATCTGACTGCAACAGCTACTATGGGTTCAGCGGGGAAGAGCTCAAGAATTTATACTCCTAATAAGTTCCCAGTGATGCTGACAATGTTGGGAACCACACGCTAAACACCATAGCTCTAGATGACACTTTGGGTGATATTTTTATAGGTTTCACTGGTGAATGTAAAGTCTAGGCCATTCATGAGTTAAGCACAGATCTATTTTTTAAAAATATTTTATTTATTCATTTTCAATCAAAGAGAGAGAAAGAGAGAGAGATACCAGGGCCACCACCTTGTGGGTCTGGCTTATGTGGGGAATTGAACTCAGGGCCTTAGGCACTGGAGGCAAGTGCCTTAACCACTGAGCCATCTCTCCAGCCCACAGATCTATTTTTTTTTTAAAAAAATAATTTCCAAATGCTTTACTCATTGATTACTGGCACCTAGAAAACACTAGGAAATAAAATTGCTTCATTTTATTCAAAGCCATAAGGGCAGTTATTTTAGCCTAGTAAGTGTCCCAAAGGGCAGTCAGGCGGCATCAATAGAGCCCCCCTCCCCAAGAACAATACACTTCTGGCACTTTCCACAATGTTGAAAGGAATTCTCCAAAGACAACCAGAAGGAAGTGGCTGAGAAAAGAAATCCTCTTACTGGTTGTACAATTTCATGAAGGTAGAAGAGAGAGGAGACGAAGGGACCTGGAATCTCTGGGGACAAGCAATGGTGATTGATCTCCAGGTATGAAGAGTTCAGGCAAGACCATGGGGAGAGGAAGAGAGAGGAGAGAGAAAGGAGGAGGGAAGGAGAGGAGCGGACAAGGAAGGAGAGATCAAGAAAACAGTGAGAGACAAGAAAGGTAGGGAGAAAATTAGAGAAAAATAAGGAGAGAAAGGGAGGGGAAAAGAAAGAGACAGGGAGAAAGTGAGAGAGGAGAGATGGGGAAGGAGAGGGAGAGAGGAAATGGAGAGCGGAGGAAGAGAGAGGCGAAATGAGAGGGAGAGAGGAAAGAAGCCAGGGCTTAACGGGAGGAACCCAAGTCCATATCTTGAGCTCCTGCTTGTGGGGCTACCAGGACTTCTGTCCCCAAAGGCCACGACCACTGTTCCAATCCTTTGACTGAAAGGCCAAACTCACTTGTTTCTCTGGGCTTCTGCCTGGATTCTGGGAGATCCTCTATAGCTGGATATGCTCCAGTTTTCTGAGCAGTTGTGACAACTTTTAGAGAATTTAGGAAGACTAGAACTGTAGACAGAGGAAGTCAGGTTTTTGGGGAAAAATCTGGATATCAGGGTGTGCCACTCATTGAAAAGAGTTTCGAAGTTTTCCAAGAGAAAACTCTGCAGATTCGCATAGATCTAATTACTGTGCATCATGGGATTAATGCAGAACAGGCACCAACTTATTTAGAATGGAAATATATTTTAATATATTTTATCAGAACGGAAATACATTTTGCCTAACCTGCCTCTGTGAAACATTATCTTAGCAAGGGAAAAGACCGTAAGTGTAGACCCTGGTCCAGGCAGGGCCAGACACACACACAGCAAGATCATTGGGGGAAAATTGAGAGTCTTGGAAGTTCTTTTGGAGTTCAGAGAACTCTAGACAACAGCCATCCAACCAATAAATACGCACTCTTCACTCCCCGGGGCCTCTGTGATCCACAGAACCTGCCCATCCTCGGCTTGGTCACCAGCCCTCTTGGCATAAATGTATTCCTGAGACAACACAGCAGCGTTCTGAGGTACAGCAGGGAGTGAGTGCCCTCCATTGCTTTCCTTCTAGAAAGGCCCACGTCAGGATCTTTAGCTGAAGGTCCTGCCACTGAAGCTCCCCCTCCCCCACAAACTGCTTGGGTTGGGCTGGGTCTGATCAGAGTGTCAGAGGAGGAGGAGTTCCTTCTTCACTTTCTTGCTCTCTCCTTCTGGTCACTGGGCTGCCTGCCATTCCAGCTGCTGACACCCAGCACCGAGCATGTAGGCAACCCCAGCAGACCACGTGGACAGACGGGCAGAGCCTCAGAACCAGGCGATGGTCCACCATTGCTTGCTCCGAGAACAGATTGCTCTGTGGGGTTAAGCACAAGCTCCCCAGGCCCAGAGTCAATATCTGACAAGATTCCAAACACATCAAGTCACCTAACAGACACGCCCTTGGGGCCAGCAAGGACTGGATGACGCATTTGTGCGCACAGCTGGCTGGCAGGTTGTGTCACGAGTGCCAAACAACTGGGACTTCGGAAAGGCACAGCATCTTAGTGGTCACTTAGCCCTTTTGATCAGCTCATCTGGTGGGACTGGGCTTCCTGTTTTGTGAAGCTCCCTGGGATGAGCTGGAGCCCATCGATGTTTAATCAGCTCCCTCGGGAATGGCAGTTTTCAAGTGCAGAAATGCAGCTAAGGGTCTCTTGAGTTCAATTGTGAGCTAGCCCTGTGCACAATCTGTCCAGATCTCTGATGATCAGATGCCCACCCTCACCCAAGCCAGACAACCAATGGAGCCAAGGCTGAGACCAGCTTCTTCAGAGCCAGGCCAGCAGCTGCTCAATCAACCCCACGCCCCCCACTTTTCTGCATCAGAATAAATTATGTAGAGAAGGAGCCAGCCAGGCAAAGGCAGCCAGCTGTGACTGCACCAGGCCGTTACCCAGGCTCTGGAGAGGCCCTGTGGAGTCAAGGAAACACACCACCAGCACTCAGGACATAGGACATCTGGACAACAGGCTCGATGACCTGGCCCAACCTTCCACTGGGCCTCATAGAAGGCAACTGTCAAGACAGTCATTTGTATAGTGGCTGAGGCTGGAGAGATCCGAAACCGTAAAGTCCTTCGCCTCCATGCACTGAGCCACAGAAGTCCACCAGGAAGGGCCACACAGGAGTCTGCACTAGGGCCTGGGAGAAAGCAAAGCCAACCAGGCGGGACACTCCAGGCCGCTCAAGGTCAAAGCACTGCAAGAAGAAGATACACCAAAGCAGATACTCATAGGTGCACGTTCACACAGACACGTTGTACACATACCTGGATGCTCATCTGCACACAGACACATCTATACACAAACGAAGACACAGACAAGCCTAGATGCACCCACGGATCTGGGGCTGGAGAGAAGGCTCAGCAGCTGAAGGTTCTTGCTTGCAATTGCAATCTATTTCATGTTGCTGAGCAAACGCCTGACCAGAAGCAGCTTACAGGAGGAAAGGGTTCATTTCAGGCTTACAGATCCCAGGGGAACACCATCAAGGCAGAAGAAATTGGCTCACTTCCATAGATCCAAGCAGAGAGACACCACCAACAGCCAGAGCTCAAAACTCTCGCCACACACCTTGGGGCTGGACTCCAAGATCCACTCCCAGTGACACACCCCCTGGAGCAGGGATCTGCCTGGTAGGAGGCTCAAATCGCAAGCTCCATTTTAATAAAACATCCAAGTCTATGGGGCCATACATTCAAATTATCACACTTGCAAAGCCTGATGACCTGGGATAGATTTCCCAGTGCCCACATAAAGCCAGACACAAAGTGGTACATGCATCTGGAGTTTATTTGCAGTGGCAAGAGGCCCTGATGCACCTCTTCTCTCTCTCTCTCTTCTTTCTCTGTCTCTCTCTGTGTTTGCTTGCAAGTAAATAAACACAGAGATGAACTTAAGCTGGCATCAGAACAAAGTTCAAAGTTTCAAGGAGAGGGAACAGTTGTGTATTGTACTTCTATGCGTGTGTGGTTATGGGTGCATCTTTGTGCGTATGAGTGTATCCGTGTATGGGTGCTTCAAGTAGATGTGTATAGGTGCTTCTGTGTGTGTACAAGTGTGTTTCTGTGTAGCCACAGTTGGGGTTCTAAATTAGTGAGGGTTCTTCTGAGGAACAGAGCTGACTGTGTGTGTGTGTGTGTGTGTGTGTGTGTGTGTGTGTGTGTGTGTGAATATGGCGCTGGATTGGCTTACACAATCAGAGGCTGCAGAGTCTCACAAGGGCGGTTGGATATACATCAGAACTGGAGACATTGACAGCTGATCAGTCCGGAAAGTTGGAAGTCTCACAGCAAGAGGGCTATGACTCAGCCTCAGTTGGGGGCAACAGGCCTGGAGGCCCTGGGAGAGCTGTCATGAGTGCGTGAGCCGTGCCGACAGTCTGAGGAACCTGAGGTCTGACGTCCACAGGGCTAGCGGCAGCCAAATGTGCCTCCACTGGGAGAGTCGGATGCGTTCCCTCACCAGCTTCTCACTCTGCTCTTTGTCCCAACGGGCCCATGGCCTGTGGGGAGGTGCTGCCCACTTTCAAGCAGGTCTTCCCCTCGGTTCGCTGGCCCACAGGCCAGTCATGCCAGGAAACATCCTCACAGACACACCCAGAAGTGTGCTGAGCAGCCTCCTAGAAGTCTCTCATTGACAAGATCACAGACTCCAACGTATCTCTTTGGAGGGTAGAGATGAGCTCAACTCAACCTAGAACAACCGTAAATCAAGTTTGCAGCAGGACAGAGATGTGCCTGATCTTGGTTCTCCACACTTGAGGCCCTTTCCAGTGACGAAGTCCTCGGAAGGACATTGATGAGAGAATGGCCTTTCTCCATCTCTCCCCTTGACCCTGAAAGTCCGCTGGCTGGCTTTTGTGTCCTCTTAGGTGAAAGCCCCCTGGACTGCCCTCGTCAAGGAGGAAGTGGCCTGCAAGTCCCCCGTTGCACATGGCACTGAGAGGGACAGGCTCTCTTCAGCTGTGTAGACATCGGCTACCAAACAGGAGGGCAGAGTAAAGCAGTTCTCTTTCCTAAGCCTGCCAAGCATCGAGGGCACCCATCCCCTGCCAGCACTGCCCACGTCTCTGGCAGCATTGTGGACATTAAAAAGCGAGGCTTGCTCCCAGGCTCTGCTAACCTGCCCCATTCAGGACCTCAGGTCAGTCCCAAAATAGGCTCCTGAAGTAGACCTACCTCTCCGACACCACTTTCTACATCAGCTAACTTGCTCTAACTGGCATGGCTGAAACTGCCACCCAATCCCACACATGCAAAGCAGGCAGCTGGGCCACAGTACAGAGGCTGAACATGGCCGTGGCGCCCTGGCAGTTCGAGACACCCTGGGCTGGTGTCCTGGCCCCAGCCCACCACTCTCAGCCCACAGCAACAGAATGGAACTCAACACCAGCTTCCAGGACTCCTCAGGCCATGCCCACAGCTTCCCTCTCAAGCAGGAGCAGGGCCCGTCCATACCTGACCCCCTGGGGGCTCCTGGGGATGGAGGTCAGTGTGCTGGGAGGTCCCATGAGCAGGCTCCACCAGTCCCTCACAGGCCAACTCCCTGGGCAGGGCAACCACCTGCGGAAGAGAAGCAGGAGCTGTGGAGATGGAGGGGCACCCAAGACCCCGCAGGGAAGAGAGCTCCAGCCTCAATGTGCAGAGCGAGAGAATGACCCCCATCCCAGGGAAGGCGGGACTGGAACACCTCTCCAGGGTGGCGATCAGGCTTGCTGGGCTCTGGAGCTGGGCACTGGGCCTCCCATCACTCCCTGGGATTTGCAAGCTCCCTCGCTGCCTCAGGCAGTCCCACAGCTAGTTCTTCTCATTCCTGCAGATCAGAGCAGAGCCTGAGTCATTGAGGGATTTTAATTTGGAAAACAAGATTACAAAAGCAAGAAAGGAACCACAATTCTATTCACAATTAGATACAGAGCAAGAGCAGAGTTACAACTTTCCTTTTTCTTCTCCAAGTTCAGGGCTGACATTAGAGAAGGCTTTTCAAAATTTCCAGCAGGCTCAAATCTGGAACAAACAAGAGGTGACTTTGGAGTTGAGAAGGGGGGTGGGGGCGAAGCATGGGTGGTTTATTTCTACTACTTTTATTTGTTTCCATCAAAGCCCAGGCAAAAATGTTAAATCCGACTCAACTTATTGGGCTTTTAGCATGCAGTGGGGTACAAAGACGCCCTCGGAGAAATGGGTATGAACTTGAAAGCCAGCAGCTTGTGTGACAGAAAACCCATATGATAAGATGAACTGAAGTCGCCGTGGCACCCTGAGCTGTTATTTTTAAAAATATTTTTATTTATTCATTTTTCAAGCAGAGAGAGAGAGAGAGAGAGAGGATGCACCAGGGCCACCACCTTGTGGGTCCTGGCCCACGTGGGTACTGGGGAATTGAACCCAGGGCCTTAGGCACTGGAGGCAAGTGCCTCAACCACTGAGCCATCTCTCCAGCACCCTGAGCTGTTATTTTGAACCGTAGACGAGGTGGAGAGATCAAGGCCCTGAGAGAAGGGTGGCTGGAGACCTCCTCGTATTCTTGACTTTGCAGTTTTCCTCAGGGCAGCCAGAGAGCCAGCTTTGTTGTCCTGTCCCCTCTGCCAGTGCCCTTCAAAGCAGGCTTGTCTGTCACTGCCTGGTTTGCTACTTGCAAATCTTGACTGAAGCAGCTGAGGTGTCACACGGGAGTCCCTGTTCACTGGGACCCCCTTGGGAGTTTGGGGGTCTGCCTGCATTTCATTTCTTTCCAAAGGGGGGAAGCCATAGCCAGTGGAAAAGCAATCAACACTGTGGCCACATCCCCTGGAGTCCCCAACTCCACCTCAGCCATGTCCCTGGGGCCTCCCCAGGGCCCGATGATCCTGCTGCTTCCACCCCCAGGGCCATGACAACCCCAAAACGAGTGCAGACATTCCCCAAGATGTGTTGACTCAGCTCAGCCTTGGTTGTCAGCAATTGTCTGTGATTACAGAAACCTTCTCAGCTCCTGAAAAAATCACCAGCACGTTATTAACTTCTGAGGCCAGACACATGTTTTCCATAGATTTCTTTAAGTGCTAGTGGCCACCACAGAGGAGCTCGCCTTTGAGGACGAGGAGCGTGTAATTAAGACATAATCTCTTCTGCTTTGTAATATATGAAGCAGTAAATGGTGGCTGAGCTGAGTCAGTTCTCCAGCTTCCCAGGGCGCTGAAATACCCCGCTGTGCACCTGCCCTCCATGGGCTTTGAAGGCACACTGCAGCTGCAGAGACACAGCCCAAAGTCGGGGTGCCTGACGTGGCCATGATTGCCCCCCTGGGGGGCAGCTGTGGAGGAAAGCAGGCTGAGACACACTCACTGATAGTCAGTGGGCTTTGCTTTCACTGGGACAGGCGCTGTGGGCAGGGAGATTTGATCTGTCAACATACAGCTCACCATCAAAGTTTCCTGCACACAGCGCAAGCCAGGAGAAAAAAGCACCACCAGGCTTATTTATTTATTTTTTAATATATATTTATTGTCCATAATGAGTTACATTATTCAGTGGGCAAACAACGAGTTGTTATCCCCAATTCCCCAGTGCCCCCCTCCCCATCCCCAATCAGCTGGATATCCTCTTCCATGGGTCCTCTGGATCAGTCCTTGTGGCAGGGGACCATGGAGAGCCTAGTACTCAGCCAGGTCCTCCTGGCCCAAGTGTGTTGTTACTGATGGGTGCTATGCCTCCGGACCGTCTCCCCCACCACGGCTCTCACAATCTTTCCGCCCCCTCTTCCGCTCAGTTCCCTGAGTCGTGGTGGGTGAGTAGTAAGGCTGCTTTAATGTTGTGAGCTTAGGCTTTTTTATGTTTTCAGACACCTGCCCTTGACAGGTGAAACGCCTGAACCTTATAGGTTCTCTCTCTACATGGAGGGACCTACAATTTTACATTCATCTGTGCAAAGAGGCAAGGATATGGGTTTGCACATCTTTAGGCAACCAAGTCTTGCTAGATAACATAACCTTGAACTCCGACATCCACGTCTTATCATAAAGCCAATTCCAACTTTTAAATTGAATTTTGTTTCTGTCTTTTTTTTTAAGATAAGTTCTCTGTTTGACTGGACTAGCCTTAAATTCCTGGGTTCAAGCAATCCTCCTGTCTCAGCTTCCCCACTAACTGAGATGGTAGGTATGTCGCCTCCCCTAGCTAAAGCTAATTTTTAAGGAAAGAACTTCTATGACCCCAAGACATGCAGTCCATCACCCATCAGAGAGCAAGTACCTGGATTATCACAAAGAAACGCCTCTCTGAGTGACACATGGGCCACACAGGGACCTTACAAAGGACAGATACAATGGAGGCTGCCTAAGGCCACATGCTACCTCAGTTGGCTTCCAACTGATGGACTTCAAGTCCTGTAAGTAACGGTCGCAGGCCACTCTTAGCTGGGGTCCAAAAACATCTGAACTTCCCCTTTCACTCCCCTCCATTCACCTCCTGGAACTGTGGAGACTGTAGTTATTTGTGCTGCTCTTATGTGTCTCCCCTGCCCCTACTTCCTCTCTGCTGTTGAATATATCTCACAAGCTGCCTCAGTTTCCCTTACTTTTCCCCTCCCCATACTTCAGAAAGCTTCTGGGTCCATTTTTATTTTTATTTTTAAATTTTTTTATTATTTTTTATTGTCCATAATGAGTTACATTATTTAGTGGGCAAACAATGAGGTGTTATCCCCAATTCTCCGATGCTCCCCCTCCCTCATCCCCAACCAGCTGGATGTCCTCCTCCGTGGGTCACCTGGATCAGTCCTTGTGACAGGGGACCATGGATAGCCTAGTCCTCAGCCCAGTCCTCCTGGCCCAAGTGTGTTGTTACTGAGGGGGCCATGCCTCTGGATAGTCTCCCCCACCACGGCTCTCACAATCTTTCTGCCCCCTCTTCCGCTCAGTTCCCTGAGTCGTGGTGGGTGAGTATTAAGGCTGCTTTAAGGTTGTGAGTTTAGGGGTCATTGTGTCGAAAATCGTTGGTTTCTGTCTCACTGGCTTATCCTGTGTTGATTGAATGGCTGTGGCTGTGGGTCCCTTGTTCATCCCGTCATTCTCTGCAGGGTTCCCTATGGATCCTCCATGATATGACTGTGGTGGCTCCTCTCTTGCCAGGATTTTTTTTTTTAGTTTTTGGAGGTAGGGTCTCACTCTAGTCCAGGCTGACCTGGAATTCACTCTGTAGTCTCAGGGTGGCCTTGAACTCACGGCGATCCTCCTACCTCTGCCTCCCGAGTGCTGGGATTAAAGGCGTGTGCCACCACGCCTGGCAATTTTTAGATTTTCAACTTGTCATTTTGTTTCCAATCTCTCGTATTTTGAATGGCTGCATGCACGTGGAGACTCACAGTGGTTATGGCTGTGAAACCATGTAAGTAAACCTCCCAACCACCTCCCACTCCCCACAGACTCATCCTGCCTGCATCTTGGATGCCCAGAGGTAGCTGACATTCAGACCAGCATGGAGAAGTCGCTGGACTCATGATGAGGTCACACCCTGATAAGTTCATCAGGAATTGTGAATGTCCCAAGTTGACGACTGATTCACCCCAACTTTCCGCTGGGTGTTCTTGATTGACGCCCCACAGGTCTAGCAGAAAACAGCTGTGGCAGTCGCCGTGGCACATGCACACCTGCCCACACAAATCACTCCTTCTGCCTGAACTGCCACCTACAAGTGACCCCTAATCACAGGGAGGAGGACAGGAGACCCAGGGGAGGCGTTCCCAGCCGTCCCGCTTTGGAAAGCTTGGCTGGCCTGTCAGCGGGAATGGAGGAGGCCCAGGGATGTTTGCAGGCTGCCGACCTCTGGGCCTCGAGGACTAGACCAGAGCAGGGCAGTGCCCATGGAGCCACTGTGCCCTGTGGTGGGAGGGAGTGGGAGGGGAACTCAAGCTTAGGGTTGAGCTTCAAACACAGTCTTGTGGCTTTGGGTTTTCGTCCAAGAATCAGAAAAACAAATACACTTTATTTATGTGCAAATGCAGGCCCACTGCTGCATAAAATGGCAACCCTGGGATGGCATGGAAGGATGGTTCCATCTGTGTGCCCTCTCACGTCTGGATGACCCTTGGGGCAAGTGGTTTTGTGCACACTGCGGGATTCTAGAAGCTGCCCTGGACTCTATAGCCTTCCTGGCAGTGAACAACCAAAATCATCTCAGCATCGACAGACGTCCTCTAAGGCAAAATTGCCCTGGTCAGGAGCCATGGCTGTGCACGTCTTCAGGCCTTTTGACTTTGTCTGAATCGCTCATCATAGGTTTCAAAGGAGAATTAGAAGTCAAGAAGCCAAGTTCCCCCTCTGGATCCCTGAAAGTAAAAATGAGCCAAGTTTCTACACTCAGGGCCTACTGGCCTCTCTTGTCCCTTTGGTGTGGGCTCCTGATGGCAGGTTAGCCACGTCATCTCCCATAGCCCTGACTCCTCTTGTCACTGGAAATGCCTGTCGTCTCTCTGCTGAGGGTAGAGAGGACCGAGATCATACTCACGAACAGGCCATCACGATGGAGGACCTGGCTTTTCTCCTCGCTGCCTCCTCCCTGCTCCCACTCAGGTCCTGTCCAGGAAGGTTCTGTGTTTAGTAAAGCATGGGTCAGTCTGTGTTAGGATAATTCTGTTTATGCCTTCTTGAAGCCAACCGAGCCAGGGCTTTGATGCTAGACACTCAGGTAGGAGATTAAACACTCCTCCAACTTGAAAAAGGGCAGAATGAGGGCTCTATCTTAGCTCACCCGGATGGTCCCATGTTGGCTCAGGGCTCAGGCTGCTAGAATCCCAGTGTGCACAAAGCCACTTGCCCTGGGCTGGAGAGATGGCTCAGTAGTTAAGACAGTTACCTTCAGAGCCCAAGGACCCGGATTCAATTCCTAGTACCCAGGTAAGCCAGACACACAAAGTGGCGCATGCATCTGGAGTTCATTTGCAGTGGCTGGAGGCCCTGATGCACCCATATTCTCTCTCAGTCTCTCTCCTTCTCTCTCTCTCTGCTTTCAAATAAATAAATAAAATATTAAAAAAAAAACATTTGCCCCAAATGTCACACAGGTTGACAGAGGTGGAGGTGCTCTGGTCTACTGGTGTAAAACAGGCAAACCTTATAACTGCTTTTGAGAAGTCATAAATCTTTAAGGGACCATGGCTTCTGGAGCCTCATTGTAACACCCAAATTAGACTTTCTGTGCTCCTGGTGAAAGGTATATTGTTTTAGCTCCTACCCTTGGAGACCAGGTTGTCCAAATACACGTGTCATCACCACCCTATCCAGAGCTTTGCTTTCCGTGGTCTCAGTTACCCATAGTCAGCCACAATCTGAAAATACTAAGTGGAAAAATCCAGAAATAAATAATTCATGTTTTAAATTGCACGCCATTTCTGCGCAGCATGATGAAATCCCACACAATCCCTTTCCTCTGCCTGGGACATGAATGACGCCTTTGTCCGTTGGATCCACCTGCTAGTCACTTAGTGTCCTGGTTACCAGATGGACTGTCATGGCCTCACAGAACTTCTGGGCAAGGCAACCTTCGTGTTGCTTCAGAATGGGACGTGGAAGGGGGACGGTGCTGGCACCCACACATTTCTCCAATTGTTCGACTTCATTCATGACTGTTCTGTTAAATCCTTGCACCTCATTGATAAATCTATCGTGAATAAGAAAAAGTACTTGTAGTTCAGTCCTCCACAAAGGCTCTTGAAACCCCCAGGGGCAAGAGAGAGATTGTCTTCTCAGTAGCATCTCCCTCAAAAGAGTTCCTTGTCTCCTTAAAGTTAATACGCTCTGCTGCAGAGGAAGGCTCTGTGTCGCTCAGCAAGAGGACAGGAGACACACAGGGCACTTCCTGTGCCCGGAGCATGACTTTGAGAACTCGGAAACCTCCAGAGATGGCAGTTGTCTGGGACTCCTGATGAAGTGATGCTCCCAGAGGTCCCCGCTTGCGAGGAGACTTTAACATCCTTCTCAGCGGCAGCTAGTTCATCCTCGCTCCATACTGTCCCGGACTGAGCCAGCTCCCACAAGCAAGCCCAAAGGGGACTCCCAGGCAGTCCCAGCCCAGGGACAGCTCGCCCTCCCCCAGATGAAAAAGGAGATGTTTGTGACGTCGCCGCTCTGGGGCATTTCTGCATCTGGCTGAACCAGAAACCACAAGCCAAACACAGAATAACTCAACTCCCAACAAAGAGAAGGCCTCTGTCATTTCTCTTCCTCTGGCTGCTCCGGTCGAAAATCTCCACTAATTATGGCAGGACATTTTGACTAGCAAACATATACATAGAATAATCCTTAGACCAATAAGTTAAGCTCCTCCAAAGCTATTTTTCTTCATTGTTATACAAAAGTTTTGAAATAACATTAATTAGAATTTGAAAAAAGGAAACAAATTAAGCCTAATACCCCACTTCCCGAATCTGACTAATAGACGCAGAAAGAACCAAGAAGGGAGGATCCCGCAAACCCGGCAGCTCAGCCCCAGCAGCTGTGAACGTGTGGCAGGCTGATTTTCCAGAAACCCAAACTTCATGTAAAAATCTCTATTTTCAAATATTTTCACCTATTCTAAGCTCTATACCAGCTACATTAAGCACATCTGCAGGTTAAACGCCTATAACAGGACACCTCACTGAAGCCTGGGACATGTATTTGGCCCCAAAGCCACACAAGAGAAATGGCTGTCAGGTCTACATGTTTTGCACGTCAAATAAGCAAACTTGTCTAAAGGAACAGAATGAACGGGTCCTCAGCCTCTGAATGTACTGAGAAGACTGAACTGATAGCAGAGCAGAAGAAAAGCTGTCAGCAAATCGTGACTCATTACCAGGAAGACATCTTGACCAACCCAAGCTGCTTGCATATAATTAAAGGCTTTAGCAAGAGAAGCTGAAGAAGATTCTAAGGCAAGCGGTGACGTCACTATGATGCCTTAGGGTCAGTCCTTCTGGTGCCAACCCAATTGGAACAGACATCTTGGAAAGATCAGTGGATATTAAAAATAGCAAGAACTCTCTTTAGGGCTCAAAACAGAGAACTGAGTTGTCGTCCATTTCAGAAATGTTGGCTAAATGGAGGATTGCTTTTCTAGAGAGTGTCTGCCATATGTTGGAGTTAGAACTTCATTCTTAGTTCAAGTTCACTCCTGGGCTAAAGTTCTTTCTGTTCGTTTATCCTCCAGGGCCTTGCTATGAAGCTTAGGATGGCCTCAAATTCACAACTCTCCTGCCTCAGGCTCCAGAGTACTGGGATCACAAGCCTGACCAGAGAACCGGTGAGTTTCTCTGCTGTTTACCCCCTGGCAGCTATGTCCCAGAGCTGCGAATGTGGAGACGAACAGAGCAGACATGCTGCTTGCTTTTTTTCATACTTAAAATTGTGTTTCTTTTCAGAGAAAGAGGCAGACAAAGAGAGACAGAGAGAGAGAGAGTATGGATGTGCCAGGGCACATGCCCACTTGGTGCATCTGGCTTTATGTGGGGATGGGCAATGAAATCCGGGCTGACAGGCTCTCTAAGCAAGCGCCTTCACTGCTGAACCATCTCCCCAACCCTCAAGTCATATGTAAAAATTAGCTTATTTTGAGCTGCTTGCTTTTATGGGGAGAGCTGAACTCCACCCAGTTCCTCGTGATTGTGAAGCAGGGAGAGGTGCAGAGAAGGGCCGAAGTGCAAAGCTTTCTTTAATTTCCCCGCATCTGCTTGGCCAGTGGAGGCGGGAAGTGCTCAGGTGGGACCCATTGAAAACAAGACCCTAGCTCTTTGCTGCCTGGATCATTTCTTTGCCAATAACACTCCCATCCCAGAAGGATCGATGAGTGCAGGCGCTCCTTCGTCATACCCACAGCCTCCAGAACCACAGCCCAGTCATGGGTTGCGGCAGCTGGGAAAGTAGCCACCGATGCCTGACACCTGCTGGGGACACCCTCACCAGCTTCTGAGCGCTTCCCTGGAGCTGGCGAGAGGTGGCATCTCTACGGAGGCCTGAAATACCTTGAGAAAGCTTCAGTAAAATACTTCAGGTTCCATGCTGGGGCCCGCCTTTAATCGCAGCCCTTGGGAGGCTGAGGTGGGAGGATTGCTGTGAGTTTGAGGCCAGCTTGGAGCTACAGAGTGAGTTCCAGGTCAGCCTGGGCTGGAGCAAGAGCCTGCCTTGAAAAACTCAAAAGAACAAAAAATAAAATTCTAAAGATACTTCAGGTCAAGTGCGTGCAACCATCCATGGTCCGTGGCAAGTGCTTGGTAAGTAATTTGTAATTTGTCACATTGATAATAACTTTCACCTGCATAACAATTACCGTTAGCAAACACTAGATACCATAGTGGAGGATTCATATCCTTTTCTCTAATAGCTCCAATCACTGGGGGGAGATTTTCGTAAAAGGAAACCAGGGTTAGAAAAGAAAGTAGCTTGTGCAGGGTCCCAGAACTCTAGTTTCCATGGGAAAGGCAAAGAGCACAGACTGGAACCCCAGTCTCTAAGGCTGCCTGCCTGTCATGTGCCTCCCATGTTTGCTGGGCGTCTGCATGGCAGAAACTTTCGGTGATGCCCTAGATGCTGAGTGTACTGTGAAGACACGTTTGGCTTCTCATTGTTGGAGAAACCAAAGCTGCTGGTGTCACCCACTGCCAGGAAGCAGGGAGTGAGCGGTAGCCTGCGGGAGGGACCACCCACGGGAGGTCTAATCAGCATCTGGCTTCCCAGCATTGAGGACTCTGGGGCCCTGTGATGAGAAAGTCACCACCGTGAAATGCCTTCCACCCTCCCCAAGGCGGCCACAGGGCAGGGAGAGGGCTGAGGTGGATTCGGGATCCCAAGGCCCCTCAGTGCTGGGGTGACTCCAGGAGGTTGATGCCTGGTCTTGCAGAGGCCGTCTTGGCTTCCCGGGGACCCACAGTCAGTCCCACCCTCAGGTTTCACTCCTCCAGCAATGCCTCAAGGTCTTTGGGGGTACCTGTGCCTGGATGGGAGGGTGCCTTCTGCAAGTCAACTAAGAAGGGCCACAGAGCAAGCAAGTGGTAGAATTCGGTACCATCCCTGCTCTGTTCGCCACATGCAGACCGGAGAAGCGATATCACCATGAACAGCTAAATTCTAAAAGAAAAGGAAGCTGGGGTGGGGCTCCGTGGATGAGCTCTGGCCCGGCTTCCATGCCCAGCTCGACACAGCTAAGACACATCCATGCTCTGGGACACTCCTGCAGACACAATCGTGGGCCCTGGTGCCAGCAGCAGAGGGACTTTGGAGGCAGGGGTGGGTGGGGATCAGGGTATCTAAAAGGCTTGCTGTTCAGGAAAGAAAGCTTTATCCTGGCACCTTCCCTTTGCACCCCACTGGCCCTGTGGACGAGGCCCCTTGCTCCAGGTCAGAGATGCCCAGGAGTCCCAGACCTGGGCCCAGCCAGCAGCCTGTCTGCCTCAGAGCTCCCACAGAGCCCTTTCCCCACCACACTCTCCTCTCCTTCCTTGGGGACAGACTTCTAATCTCATTTTCCCCTTCACTCGCCACTTTGGCCCATGGCTTTTCAGCCTGCCACACTCCTTGTGCCCTCCCTCACCCTCAGATGGGTGGCTTAGGTGACTCCTTAGCCAGCTCCAGGGCCCCAGCTCGAGGTGCAGGGGTGTCAAGGGCTCGCCAGCGGCTCAGCTGGGGCACCTTACAGACTGGATTGCAGAGAAGGACAGAGTCAGGGACTTTGAGGATGATCAGGGCACAAGAACACGGTGGGCAGGTGCCCAGGTCCCCAGACCAACGTTGAACAAAAGCTATACCGCACACAGACATTTCTTCTTGGAGCTTTGCAAAGTTGCTCTGACTTGATGGGGTTCCTGCTTTCTGTCCTTGGGGACACGTGAGCACGTTGAAGGAAGACACGCTAACTTGACAGCAGGTACAGGACACGGAATCTCCATAAGGGACACACAGGAAGCAAGGCCAGCCAGAGGCAAGGCTGAGACAGCCCTGAAGTGTCCGGCTTCTGGTCCCCAGTGGGCTCAATCCTTTCCTCTCTCTGTGGGATCCCCGTCCCCTGCTGGTACATACCTGGGACACGCCTCATTTAGCCAGGAAAGCTCTTTTCAGCATTTTCTCACTAAATAGCAAGCACTCCCATGCAGATTTCAACAGGGGGATCTGGAGAGCTCGCTCTTCAAGAACTTGCAAACGTGTTCTCCATAGGGGCCAATGGCGGCTTCTCTTTCTAAGGAAAGCCATCTTAGACATAAACAAATGGCCAAGTGATGTCCCAGCAATATTTGGGGCTTGCTAACCCCTGCTTTAGGGTGTTGATTTTTGATTGGCTCCTTCAAATCAACCAGGGAAAATTGCTGGTTAGAGAACTTCAAGTACAAACTGACGGCCAGCTGGCTTGTCTGGAGTCCCGAGTTTTCACAGACCCCCCCTCTCCTCAGGCTGCACCCAGGGCAGAGCCCACCCTCAGGATCCCCCAGTGCAGAGCCCACCCTCAGGCTGCCCCCAGGGCACAGCCCCTCTATTTCCCCTTAGGGAGCTGCTGTTCTTCAAGTCACCTTTTGTCCCCATTGCTGTACCGCATTGGTTGGATGGTTCTGGGGCTGGTCTGGGCTGCCACAGGACTCCATCACCTCAGAGGAAAACAGAGCTGGTGTCTTGACTGCCATCTAGTGACAATTCTGTCACATGGCAGATTCAACTGAGAAGGCTTGGCCAACTGAGATTTAAAAATTCAGCTTGAAAGTTGCCACTAGTTTGCACTTAGAAGCGGTAAAGAAAGTGGCTGATGGTCAATGTTTCAAAGAGCCTGACTGGCACCTGCCCGCTGGGTGCCCCTGAGAGTGTCCCTTAGCCTCTCTGAAGTGCTCTGTAGGGCACTTGTGCACATGGCCCGATCAGATGGAAGCCTCCAGGGCTTCATGTGCACAGTTTGGGATGTAAAGTTGCTGTTATGGCTCTCTTTCTTCAGAAAGCTGAAGCTTTCCTCTCGGCCGGACATGGGTTCAGCTAGGCTGAAACAGAATGGAGCCCTTTATCACAGCTCTCAGAGAGCTGCCCAGGCGACTGCCTTAGCTTCTGCTTTGGACAGACTGCTGATCCCTGGAAGTGCCTACCTCTGACTGGGTTCTTTGAAAAAAAATAAAATATTTAAAACATATTTCTTTATGAGAGAGAGAGAGAGAGAGAGAGAATGGGTGCACCAGAGCCTCTTGCCAGACAAAACATTTTTGTCTCCACCCAATTGCAACTGCACACAAGTCACTGTACCATCTCACATGCAATTTGCATAGACACAGAAGACTTGCTTTAAAGGGACAGATATTTGGGGGGCTGGAGCGATGGCTCAGTGAGTGATTGAAGGCATTTGCTTGCAAAGCCTGTAAGCCCAGTGTTGCAGTCAGCTTTCTAGTTGCTGCGCAGAAAGAACCCGAGCAAAAGCGGCTTGTGGAGGAATGGGTTTATTTGGCTTACGGACTCGAGGGGAGACTCCATCCTGGCAGGGAAAACGATGGCATGAGCAGAGGGTGGACATCACCTCTGCCACAGCACTGTTTTATGGAGGAATGGGTTTATTTGGCTTACGGACTCGAGGGGAGACTCCATCCTGGCAGGGAAAACGATGGCATGAGCAGAGGGTGGACATCACCTCCGCCACAGCACTGCAAACAGTGGCAGGAAGGTGTGCCAAACTCTGGCAAGGGGGAGCTGGCTTATAACCCCATAAGCCTGCCCCCAACAACACAGCTTCATCGAGGTTGTAAAACCCAAACTGCCATTAGCTGAGGATCGATCTATCAGAACACATTCAATTGTTTGTGGGGGACACCTGCATCAAACCATGACACCCAGGTTCAATTCCCTAGTACCCACATAAAGGCAGATGCACAATGTGGCACATGTATCTGATGTTTGTTTGCAGTGTCAAGAGGCCCTAGTGTGCTCTCTCTCTCTCTCTCTCTCTCTCTCTCTCTCTCTCTCTCTCTCTCCCTCTTTATATGTTTGAAAATAAATAAGTTATTCAAAAAACAAAGTGGCTTTTTATCTGGGCCTTTTAAAACACAGAACTTAGCACTCTGTTCTTATGGACAAAACACTTTATGCCAAAATGGGTTCTACCTTCCATTAGTGCATTACCACTGGCTGCCTAGCGTCTGGCAGACGAAGAACCAGGTGCCAGAGGACAATGTGCTGAGAGCTGTGCCAGCCAGTACCTCGAGCTACAGGATATTCACTCAAGGCTCCGTCACTGAGAAGAAAGGGATGCTGTGAATCTTAAAATGAACAACGGCTGGGTGCCTCGACATTTGACCGTGGTACAAAGAAGTATCCAGTGAGGACATTAGCCCTTCTCCCCAACTTCATATAAGTTGGAAAACAAAACTCAGGATGACTCTCAGACTGGCTCAAGCTGAAGACGGGCACGATGGTTGGTGCGACGGTCTGCATATTAGTGTCAGTCCAGGACACTCGGCTTGGCCCCAGAGTTGGCCAGCCCTGCTTTTAAGCCCTGCCGGGAGGCTTCTCTTACCAGACACCTTGGGGCTGTGGTGCTCACTGCCCTGCCTTAGAGGATGCTGTCTTAGTCAGTCACACGCCGCTGGGATGAATCCCCAAAGCACGCACGATTATGGGGAGGAAAAGTATTTATTGAGGTATCAGACCCAGGGGAAGTTAAGGAAAAAAAAGGCCCCTTTTCATAGATCCAAGCAGAGACAGACAGAAGCCCAGCACCAGCACCAAGCAAGCACACTGTAACAGACTGTGATTCCCAAAATGCAGATCGCCAGACCAGGGTTCTTATCTATCCTTAGTATTTTCCATCCAAATTAGAAAGGGTCAGTCCCCAGGAGGCTAGGCCAAAGTGGCACTTCCTCCCGCCAGAAGCCTGGAGACAATAATTTTAATAAATCCTTAATTCTTTGCGGGGACATTATTCCAACTGCCACAGATGCCGTGGAGTTATTCCTTCCACGGGACTCCCTCTAGCCAACCCGGTGCTGCTGGTGTGAAACAAGGCGGCCAGCAAAAGTATGGTGATTGCTCAGAAGGCCAAGCATGGCATGACCACATGACCTCTGGGGAAAGACTCAAGGACAAACTCATACATCCATGTTCGTGGCAGCATTAAGCCCATGGCAGCCAAGGCATGAAGCAATGCAGGGGCCATTTGTGGATATGTCAACCAATATGGGGAGGACCTATCGTGGTGGTCACTCGGCCCTGCAAAGGAAGGGAATTCTGACACGCTGAACACGAGACACCTGAGCACAGGAAGTGGAGCAAGGGCGTCACCAAGGCCAATACTATGTGGGTGGCTTCTCTTAGGTACCTAGAGGCTCCTAGTAGAACTCCAACAGACAAAGGTAGAGTGAGCGCGGCCAGGGCCCGGGAGGACGGAGGAACAGCAGCTGTTTAATGGGTCAAGTTTCAGTTTGGGACAGTTGTGACAGTCAAGTGTGTGTAGGGACCACCCTTCCCCTTCCAGCCCCTCCCCTTGAATGGGAGGGGTTTAGTTAGAGCTACAACCTAGGTGCTAAAACTGATTGGTCAAATATAAACCAATCAGCTGTCTCTCTGACTCACCTGGGGAGGACTTAAAACTAGCTTCCCTAGAGGAAGTGGGCCCCCTCTTCCCCCACATGGCAATGGGGTAGGACTGCTGACCCAGGCCTCAGTGAGGTAAGGCCTGTACCCCTACCCCAGCCATCAGGCTCCAGACCTTTTCTCTCATGAACCTCTCTTTCTCATAAAGGGAGCGTTCTATTATCTTTTCTTTGGCTGCTTATTTAGATAAATAATATAAGTTCTGTTAAACTCTCTTGACATGTGCTCTCCCCACACAGGTGGCAGGAGAATTCTGTAACTTCCCACATGATGACTGGGAAATTTCCCCATCCAACTCCCCTTTTCCTAATCTACTAAATTAGAATAAATGTGTAATTAAAATTTAATTCTGTCCCTGTGTACAGTTCTTTGGCATTAGAGGACAAGAACTCGGAGTAGGAGGAGGGGGAAGGGAGGATTCCAAAACTCTTTCTCTCTCCGTGTTGCTTACGAATATTAATTATCAGCAACCCGTATCCCAGTGACACTTTGAAACAGCCCCAGAGGTGATGCTGCAGAGTAATGCAGTTAGGAAAAGCTAGGAAGGCTAAGGAATTTGATGAGGATTTTACAGCAGTAAGAAGCAAAAAAAAAACCCCGTGGTTGTGGAATGCTCCTCCTGGTGTACCTGGGACAGGTGGGTTCAGACGTGCAGGGGAGTCTGCGGCTCTATAAAGGCAGCAAAGCCCCCAGCCCGGTCCAGTGCCAGAATGGTTTTCTAGATGGGAACCAAAGAGCCAATGACAGGAACACACGCCGTGCAAATTGGATGCAAAAGCCTTGGTGTCCTGTGTGGAGACTGCAAGGCAGCTAGGTGTCTACCAAGAGTTTAGGAAGCAAGGTATTCAGCCTCCTGGCGTCATGAAAAGTCAGCAGTAAAAAGGGATGGGTCCTCTCTTTCTACCCCTCCATTTTTCCCTTTTCTCTCTCTCTCTCTTTCCCTCTCACCCTCTCTTTCTCTTTTTCTGGCTCTTAATTCTTGGGTTTTGCAGAGCAATGGGTTTTTAGTTTATGGCCCAACAGCGCCACCTGATGGACAAAGGTTATATGACTCAAAGTTCTTCCCAAGTGAACTTTTTTCCTCCCCTTGGCTCTGCAGTGATCCAAACAGTTCAACTTCTTGTCTCAAATGCCATTGATTTTCAGAGGGAATCCAGGCAGGAAACTCCCGTTTTTGAAAGGTAAATAATTCTCGCATTGTCTTCCTTTAAGATTAAAACATCTCTTTCAGCACTTGAATATCGAGAGGGCCTGCCATTTCTTCTTTGTGGAATTGTTCCAGTCCGCATACTTTCTCATTAAAAGAAAAAGGCATCTCTCTCTCTCTCTCTCTCTCTTTACTCTGCCTTCCATATCAACTACTGTGTCAATTATGCTCATGTCTCCGGCAGAATTCTCAGAAGCCTTCTCTTTGAACTCCGTGCCCACTCCTCTTTGGACTTCAGTAAGTCTTCCCCCCCAGACAGGGGCCTATCTTGACTCTTGACTCCCCTGAAGCAGCCCACTGGCCACTCCCTCTTGGAACCCCCCAGCCTTATCATCTCCAGCTCTCCTCCTCTTCCCGGTTCCATCACCCCTCGCTTGCTTCTCATCTGAAAGCTTCTCTGCTGTACTGCTGAGTTCCAAGGGTCAGGCTTCTTCCCTGCCCACACAGGCACAAGACTCGAGGTCCTCTCTGGATCCTACCTTATAATGCAGTGACTCGAGGCCCATGGCTGCCAAGCTGACATCTCTGTTCTTCTGTTTAATGGACCACCCACATGCAGGGCACCCAAAATCAAACCCTCACCTTACCCCAGAGGCTCGGCCCACCATTGGCAGGTCTCCATAGCTGCACCAGGAAGACCCTGCTTCCTCCATCTCTCATCCAGAAGAAAGTTCCATCAGATCCAGCTTCCAAATGGGCTCCAACCCTACCTCAAACTGCCGTCCCACGGCAGCCAGAGCTTCCCTATCTCTTGCCTGGGTTATGGGCAGACCTCCTCCAGGTGCCCAGTCTGTTCTCAGTCTGACAGCCAGATCATTCCGCATCTCTACGCAAAGCCCATAGGGCTCCCCCTCACTCAGCAGACCCAGGCCCTTATCTTCCCCATGGCCCACCCCAGCGCCCTGCACCACCTCCTGGCCTGATCCACTCCCCAGGCTGCCACTCTCTGGGTACACGAAGAGAAACTCCAGCTGGACTCCTTTCAACCCTCACCATGAAGACTCCCAGCCACATCCCTGCCCACTCCATGCCCCCCATTGCCTTATTCTTTCCCATAGCACCACCACCACCATCCATTGTGCCAAGATCCCTCCAGGATCCCTCCATGTGGCTGGACACAACTGCAGCTCTGATCCTGTCACATTTGCTCAGCTTTGACACCAGCAGTGGGCACAGTGGGCTGCAGGAAAATGGATGATCTTTGGAGCCAAGATACGAGTTTGAGTTTGATTTTTATTGGCCAAAGTTCTCTGAGACACAGGGCCAGCAAGCGACATGATCAAACCCAGCCATCAGATTTTACCAAACTCTTTTGCTCCGCAAAGAACAGTTATGAGAACAAAAAGACAAGTCAGAGACTGAGAGAAAATCCCTGTGAATTATATGTGATAAAGGACTTGTATCTGGCAGTCAAAGACTTCTCAGGACCAGTTCTGCTTTAGTGAATTATAGGATATGAGAATAAATACATAGTGAGAGAAAGCATGTATTTTCCTGGGGCTGAGAGGAGGGGCTACAGAAAAGCATGAGGAAACTTGGAAGTGATGAATTTATGTATCATGTTGACTGTGGGTTCAAGATTCTAACCTCTGTCCATAGCAAATTACACTCTTACCCGTCATTGGACTTCTGACCTCCAAGTGTCAGAACCCTGTCTTCGGTTGATATGTATTTCCATGGATCTTACCCGTCTCTGACTACGGATCCAGCATTTTAAGCCATATATGGGGGGAGGATCGATCACCCATAGCCGCCATGGCTTGCTTAATTAGCTGTTCTTACAGTTGTTGGCATATCTGAGATTGGCCAAGCATTAATGCACATCAGACCAAGAGTTCTTATCGTCGATGCTATAGTCGGGATATGCACTTTAGCAATAAGGATTAAACTCATACGTTAGCAATAAAGAGTAAACTCATAAGTCCAATGACTAGTTAACATA
>PVHP010028814.1:0-23188 GCA_004024765.1 Zapus hudsonius | reverse complement strand
ATTTCTGTTTTTTTGTTTTGTTTTGTTTTGTTTTGTTTTTGGTTTCTGCCCATGTCATCCAGGTAGCAGAGTGGGACTCAGGCACCCTGGGGAGTGCTGTTCAGCCCCCTTTGCTTCCAGTGGAACAATCACAAGTTTTGATCTTAAACAGAGGTCTTTCCTGTTGGGGTGTTCTGTCTGCAGAGAGGCTTAGATCTTTACCTGTCTGGATCCCTCTGTATGTGACTGTTTAGTCTTAGAGCCACGACATAGGCCCTGTTCCTAGTTCATATGCTGAAGTAAAAACAGCCCCAGCTCCCATAACAATAGAGCCCAGTGTTTTGCCACTTAACTCTGCCTTCCTGTCAGTGGCGCGTGGTTCCTGGTGCCCGCCAAATCTACCTGTGCCCTCCTGGCAAGGCCTCTGACCTCCCAGCCTTGGCAGAGGTTCCCAGGTGCCTGAGGCCTGGTCCTGCCTGGCAGCTGCAGTCCGGAGTGGGCTTCCGGAATCGACCTAGGTCAGTTTGCCCAAGAAGCATGTCTGCCTGTTTATGTGGGGGGGGGGAGTCTGGGGGAGAAGTGTGCCCAAGAATTGGGTGCTGGAATGAGGGGGCCCTGTGAGGGAAAGGTGTTCAGCAGTCAAGTTCTTGGGAAGCTCTTGCGAGGAGACAATGGAGATGGAGGGAGCTTGGGTTGGGGGAAGGGCAGCTGTCCATTCCTCTGCAGAGCAGAAAGCTGCTGGGGAACCCTGTAGGACTTGTGCAGGAGTTGGGGAGAGGGTGGGCTTGGGTTTAGGGCTGGCTGGGGTTCAGGGTTTGGATCCCAGCTGGAAAATCAAATCTTTACGGAGAGTCCTGGAGAGGCTGCTACTTGTCTGCCATCATGCTATGCCCCCGTCTGTCTTTTTTTTAATCTTTTTTTAAGACAGGATTTTACAGTGGCCTGAAGCTTGACAATTAGGCTAAACTGGCTGGCCAGTGAATCCCTAGATCCTCCTATCTCTACCTCTCCTGTATTCAAATTAAAAATACATGTTAACATGCTTTGCATTTCTGTGTGCTCTGAGGATTGAACTCATTTCTTCATGTTTGCATGGTAAGCACTTTACTGAGTGAGATATCTCTCCAGCACATACATGTGTGTGTACATTTATAGGTCAGAGTTCAACATAAGTATCTTCCTCTATCACTCTTCACCTTATTTTTTGAGACTGGGTCTCAAAACAAATCCCAGGGATCAGCCTTTCACTGCCTCCCCAATTCTGGGATTATAGGCATTTGCCAAAATGCCCAGAATTTATGTAGGTGTTATCGATCCAAACTCAGGTCTTCATGCTTATGCATTAAGCACATTACTGATAACATCAAGTGTGTCAGGTTCATTTCTCTGCCAACTAAAGAATTTAAAAGGCAGGGAAGTGCTGAGGATGGCCCTTAGTAGACCAGGGACAGGGAGGAGGGAAATGATGGTACCAACACATACCTTGTTCACAACAAGTTTCTACTTTATAAGTAATAAAGAAAGAAGCTAAGAATAAAGTTTATTTCAAAGGGAGAGAAATAAAACATTGTATAGACTCCTGTGGGAGGAGGGGACTCCAAAACTAAAAAATCTGTGGGAACTGGACTTTTCTTTAATGGGGGAAGCCTTCCTGTACAGAGTCCATGATTAAATGAAGGTGAAGTTACTGTTTGATCCATAATACATCCAATACTTGCAGGTTCCCAGAAAGCCCTCCAAGATTGCCTGGGGTGGGGGGAGAAATAGGGGAAATTTCACTTAGGCTAGGAAGACAGGAGAAGTGGGGTCACCCTCTTCGTCATTTTGGTTTAGAATATAGTCACCTATCAAGGCCTCTTTGTCCCTATCTCTATACCTAACCAAGAAAACTACCTACTTCCTATAGTGCTGCATTACTATCCCCCAAACCTTATATTTATTAATCAAATGAAGCAGAATATGAAATCACTTGTTGGTGAAACTGCTTGTAATAATTCACACAAATTCTTGTGGAGAGAAATTTCAATGATAAACTATACCAGAATCCATTAAATTCAGATGACTCAGTCATTCCACTCACTTTCAAAAAGACTGAATTATGGTTTCTTTATATTGTGAACTTTATTTAATTTATTTTGCATGGGAAATAATGGAATGTTTAGGGACCATTATTATTAAAAGCAACTATATAGGTGTACACACAGGAGAGATTAAAAAAACTGGGAAGTATTTTTCCAGTTTTGATATCACAGTTTAGGTGCTACTGAACCAAAATACTCCGTTTGAATACTTTTCCTCAATGTGTTTTCCTTAAAAATGGGATCCTTAGAAGGAAGAAGTTTAGGTAGAGGAAAAAGAATGAACAAACTCATATTTACCAAAGGAATAGTTTTGCAAAGGATTCATCTCCATTTAAATTTATTTGAAGTTTCTTTCCTTCCATTCTGGATGCAATTTAGAATTGTTTCTTTTTAAACTGATGATGGAAAGGAAATTTTTTGAAACTTTATGGTTTTTTTGACACCTAAACTAGAATGATAGAGAGATGACAAATGTGCTTAATGCTTCCTTCAACTAGTTCTGAATTAAATTTTAGGCCATAGTTAATGGAAAATAGTAATATTAATGTGCCACTATGAAATATGCTTTCTCAATAAGACTAGGTAGATATCTAAATGTACAGTATGAATGTCTTAAAGAGCAAGTTAGCAGTAGATCACGATTTCACAGAATCACCTCCATAAAAGATACTGTAGAAATCTACTGGGGGGAAGGGAGAGACATTTGGGCAATTTCTGAGTGATGGGCATTTACATGAGTCCTTCACAGCCACCAGCAGTAGCTATAACACAATGAGCATCTGCCACAGTGTTAACATCAGTAGAAGCATCAGTTCCTGAGAGCTGGCAGGAACAGGTCAGCTGACAATTATCATCAAAGGGGTCACCATTAGCCAGAGAAACTGAGAAAATCCTTAGGGAGAAATCACTTATGGTGGAAAGCATCATGACAGCAGCTAGGAGTTGCAGGCAAGGCAGGACTAATTTTCTGCCTTCTGTTAATCTGCCTTCCCAAGAGAGTGCCAGCTGTGTCAGAGAAATTCTGTTTATTAGAGAGAAGAGTTCATTCCTGTACTTTCCTACTTGTCTTTGTTAAGGAACAGTGATAATTATCCTCAGTTTTGTGTATTTGTCTCTATCATAGGTTCCTGAAAGTTGCCAGTGTTCAGACTGTAGTGTATCTGGAATAAGATGACCTCACAGCTTGTCCACCCTCCACGAACTCCTCTCCATTCTTGAGACACTAGATTCTGTCTCCTCAGGGTATTAGGAAAGGGTTAGGTAAGGCCAGGTTGCTTTCAAATTGTCTTAAAAGCCTTCAAGATTTTGTCAAGTGCTTTGGGAGTCAATTTTCAGGCCTGAGCTGAGGCGAGTGCATATGGCTCCAAGCCTCCCCCTCTCTCCTAAATCAGATCAGCCTTTCTAAATCCATATGGGGATTCTGCATATGAATCTTTTTGAAGTTCATTTCCTGTGACTATGAAATTCAAAAATATCTAGATTAGGTCACTTCAAACTTTCCTCTTAACTTTAACATCTACATTTACCAACGGGAATGCTATTTTATTCTCTGCAAAATGTTCAACTTTATCCTCTTTCCTCTAATTCTATATTCATTCTGTGTCCCTCTCTTCCTCTCTTTCCTTACTTTGCTCCCTCCTTCCCTCCCTCTCATCACACTTCACTTCTCCAGATTTTCCCAATGGCTGTAAATTCTATCATTACCTCTGGATTATACATTTGCTTGGCATTTGTCTGTCATTCCTAAATCAACCTCAGATTTTTGGAGAAGTTTCCAGCTGGGAAGAGGCTTCCTGTTCCAGCCCATCCTGTTTCTAATCTTCTGCTGTGGTGGAAAAAATTCCCTTTAGGGAGATCTTTACTTCCTATTGCTTTGCCTTTTCTGCTATGAACCTCACAAATATTAATCTCTCCTGGACTACATTTTCCCTTACTGCTTACAGTATTCTCAACAGTGTAAAATAACTGCTGGTACTTTTCACACTTCATCATATATCTGGGAATATTGGCCCTGGGTCAAAGCCAGAGGCTGCAATTTGACAAAATATGTTACAAGGTGGCTTTCCTTCCACTCTGTCTGCAGCTGTATTCTCTCATGTCTCCAACCTGCAAATTAGAGTCAGTTCAAGATCCTAACCCAAATTCATCAGGCAAAGAAAAGATGTCTATAGGTTTGCATGTTTCTTTTTTCTTCTATCAAAATAAAATTCATACGTAAATGCATACGTAGATACATTCTTTTGTTAGATTTTTTGATAGAATTTTGATTCATGCAGACAGAAATTGTAATAATCATGAGGAACTGAGGGAGGAAATGATGTACACATGTGCTGACTATGAAATTTGTCCTATGTTGGTTACCTTTTGCGCTGATATTACTTAATACTTTAATTCCCTTTGGGCAATGTGGTATCTGTGACTCTAGGGTGGATAGAACTAGAGGGGGTCTGAGATATGGTGAAAAGCAAAAATCTAAATGTCAAGCTGTTTCTCAAATTAAAAAATAGGATCAAAAATGCACTTTTCTATATTATTAATGGAAAGTCTAAAATCATTGCTTGTACTATGCATAGTTAGGGATGGATCTTTGTTTTATCAACTCAATGTGGTTCAAATTGTACACATGTTTAGACTTTAAGCACAAATAAAAATATTTTTAGCTCAAAATCTAGTCTATAATTTCCAAATGTAAGTGGTTATGCTGTTATTTTTCTAGAAGTTGGCCACAATTGATTATGCTTTAATAAATTTTGCCATAGATGTTCACAAAGAGACTCAAACTATCATATTCTGATGCTATAGAAATAGCAAACTAAATACGCATTTGTAACAAAACTGCTATAGGCTTATAGTATTTTATAAGGCACCTCACTGCAAAAGATAAGAGCACAGACATCTTGCATACACTCAAAAACATCCAGATATTGAATACAGAAGTACAGAAAAGCATTAGTAAAGGTTTTCTTTTTCTTTTTTATAATATTTTATTTATTCATTTTCAAACAGAGAGAGAGAGAGAGAGAGAGAGAGAGAGAGAGAGCGAGAGAGAGCACTAGGGTCACCACCTAGTGGGTCTGGCTAATGTGGGCACTGGGGAATTGACCCAGGGTCCTTAGGCACTGGAGGCAAGTGCCTTGACCTCTGAGCCATCTCTCCAGCCCAAGGTTTTCTTTTTTTAATTGTATAGCTTTTATTTTTACTGCTTGAGGAAGTAAAAGGAAATTTTGGTTGTCTCTTTTGATCAGTGAATATGGAAAATTAAGTTACACTTTTTTAAGTTGAAAAGGTATCTAAGTCCTCAAGCCAGTAACACTAAGTATGAGGTTTGGCATTGATACATTCTGCATAAAGCATGTAAAGTTTTAATATATCCTTTTATGTTTTAGTGGAGTATCATTTAGAATAAGAGACACAATAAATATCTCCTTTGAAGTAAAATAGATAAAAAGTTGCTTAGACAGATGTTTAAAAAGAAATGTGTGACAACATAATAGGGAGACAGAAGATGGAATTTTAGTGGATAGCAAAGTTTTTCAATATATTATTTTACATGAAGCAAATGTGCTCAGTTGGGTATGGAGGCTTATACCTGTTGTTCTAGAACCCATGAGGTAGAGCTAGGAGTAACTGCTAGTTTAAAGCGAGTCTCATCTACCCAGTTACTTTCAATCCAAACAGGGAAACCTAGTGAAGGCTTTTCAAAAATAAAGGAATAGAGAAAGAATGAATGAGAAGAGAAAAGGCATGCAACAGCTATATAACCAAGGAGATAAAGCTAAAATTAGGACTGGAGTCCTTGGCGCTGTTTTTTATTTTATTTTATTTTATTTATTTTATTTTTTCCAGGGTAGGGTCTTGCTCTAGCCTAGTCAGACCTGATTTCTTTTTCTGTTTTTAGTTTTTTAAAAAAATTTATTGTCCATAATGAGTTACAACATTTAGTGGGCAAACAATGAGTTGTTATCCCCAATTCCCCGCTGCCCTCCCCTCCCCCCTCCACTGGATAACCTCCTCCATGGGTAGTCTGGATTGGCGCTGTTTTTTTAATCGGAGTTATCACTTAGATAGTTCTTTCAACATCTCTTGGTTTAAAGTCTTTCATTAGCATAATACAGACATAGTGATAACTATTCCAAACATTCTTAAACATAGGTTAAGTATGAATGTGTATGAAAATTTTATTGCAGCTTACAATTTAAAAATATAAGACTATTTTTGACAGTCTTATATACATCTTATGACTAGATTGCCCCTAGAGAGTCCCATGATCTGAATGTAACCAATCTGTGGTGAGATGATTCCAAAACTACCAGGTTTAGACCTGTTTCGCATAACTCTGTCTGAGCTTACTGATGAAATTCTTTATCTGCCAGTATCTGGTGCCATGATTCTCATACACATTGCATGAATTCTGCTCATGCTTGAAAAGATAACATAACCACTAAATACTAAGTGGATGTTGTAAACAAATGGAAGATGCCTCCCTATGAACCCTCTGCCTCAACGGACTTTCCTGGGGCATCCAGTTGATTCTTATGCTTAAAAGTTGTTTTATGGGGACAGAGAAAAATGTTGCACAAAAAAGCCATCCAACATGCCTTACATTAAAATCAGAGTGGTTTAGAAGCTGAGAGGCTGAACTGTCACTTTAACACACTGTGTGTTAGGTTGTCCTGGGCACTACTGAAATTATGCCTGGCTGTGAACATCTCAGAGAGTAATAGAAGACATAAATGAATAGCACATCTTGCTTCACGAGTCTAAAACAGGAATGATTTAAGGGAATTATATCCATAGCTTTTTTTCTACAACATTTTACTTTGAAAGCCTGCATTGTATTATGGGTCTACTCCAATGCTTTATCTTCCTGGGGTTCTCACAGCATCAAACTATTACTAAGCCTTCTTCCCTTTGAGTTCAGTTGTATATAAGATGATAACAGCTGATATTTTAGATACCTCCCACATTGGCATGAGCATAGGATTTTTAGATGAGTAAAAATGAAAAGTACAATAGATCAGATACAGACTGATCCAGCATCATGCTCTGGCTTAACCTCATAAACAAATCCTAGGAAGACAAGAAATAATCATAAGGACACGTGTTTTACAGGAACTCTTTCCCTCACCATAATTTTTATATTAATTGTATACTAGCAATGGTAAAACAGAATAAAATCTAAATGTTTTCTTAAAATATTTCTTCCTATCTATGCTGCTCCCACTCTGCTAGAGAATCTGCTTTTGACAGGTGTTTGCAAATACCATGGAAATCCAAGGCTTGTCTGTACGAAAAGAGAAGAAAGTTGACTGCCTGCTTAGCATCTCTGTCATGTCTGCTAGGGCCCAGGATACCTTACAAAGGAAGTTGCTGATTAAATATGAGTGCCAGTCTAACTCTTAGCCTGGGGACTTCTTCCAGGGAGATGGCTGAAGACTCAAAGTCATAAAAGCAGAAAATCAGAGACCACTGAAAACTCAACACTCTAGATTTCTAACATGACCTACAAGGCTCGGGGAACATTGTGGAAAAGGAAACAGAAAAAAAAATGTGAGAGCCACAAGGTGGGAAGGTGTGGTCTGAGGCATATTACCTGCCACAAAAATTGACTGGTGCATTCATGACCCCACAGTGAATACCAGTAAACCCTGAGCAGGGCCTTCAGTGTAAATGAAGACACTTGAGAGGGGACATAAGAGTACATAACCTGATGGTAATATGACCAATGTGCAATATGTTCATTTAAAAAATTATCATCAAGTTAAAATAAAGAAAAAATTCCTTTTATATGACAAGAGTTAGGTATGTGACTGAATACATATGTGGGTGACAGACTCATGTATGCTTTGCACCAATATAAACCTATGGAAAGCTTAACAAACTTGAAATTATGAACAGAGAAAGGAAAAGAAAAAATATTCAATTCAAAGAAAAACAGGACTTTGTGCATAAAAATATTTTAAAAATTTAAAAAATAGTATTATAAATTAACTTTAATATCCAAAGTGTAATTAGTAATTAGGTACTGAGCATTATAAACTAAAAATATTTCTCCCTAGACAAGATTTGTTTCCATGAAAATAGATACATTTATACATTTACTGAATTCTGTGATTATCTGAAAATACATTAGTTAAAAAAACAACAACTAATGAGACCTTACTTCAAAACACCAAAAAAAAAAAAAATATCAAACCAACACAGAAAAAACTAAAGCTTAAAGCAGGTTTATAGTTTAAAGTAAAGTTTAGGTAAAAAAGAAATAAAGTAACATTGTAATAAAGTTACATTAATATAAAAGTTTGAAAGAAAATATAATAGGATGCTGTGATGGGAAAAAATATTGGGATTTGAGCAGTAAAGATCACTGAGAAAATGGCATTTAACATGAGACCTGTATGCCCCAAAGATTCAGAATTGGAATCTTGTGGGAGAAGGGCAAATATGACAAAACCATAAAACATGTTAGAGTGAGTAAAACATGTTTATCAAGGATCAAACTCGTGGGAGAAAGTGCTTCCAGAACTCTGAGACAAATCACATTCCATTGTGTAAGCCCCCAGCCTATGGTATTTTATCTTGGTAGCCCTGTCAACCATAACCAGTTGTTAGATTTCTATTCTAATCCATCATAAGATGCAAGAGAATTTTAGATGAATGTATGCCATACTTTACTATATAATTCAATTAAGATAATTTTAGGAACCAAAATGCAGAATGAAAAAAGAAAAAAGGAGATCTGTTATTCAAGAAATTAGACAGTAATTTGTGTCAAAGTAGATGGCCAGGGTAGAGATAGATGAAGAGAGAAATCAGTACAGTATCCTACATCAAGTTGAGCTCTTGGTGGGTTATGGAGGTGTAACAGTGACATTGGGTTCCATACTAGTCCCAATGCACCTTAAAACTTAGGGTACCTGGATTCCTGTCATATAAATTTAAAGAATTAAGATTATAGACCACCAGAGGGTAAGGTTTATAGAGAGACTTTATTAGATTAAAAGGAGGAAAGAAGAAGCTAGAGAGGTCTCCCTGCATAAGTGAGGAGAGAGCACATGGGGGAGGTGCTAACTGCATGGCTGTGGAACCAGCTTGTATGTGCTGGCCAGCCAAGCAAGAGAAAGAAGGAAAATATAAGAGGACTCCCATCATGAGGGGAAAAAAGATTCATGTGGGAGAGAAACTCTAGCCACTCACCAGAGCCACTAGATGAGGGGCCTTACCTAAGCCTGGAGATTCAGGAGTCTCTCAGCTAACTGGCCATGAGGAGAAGAGAGCAATCTTTCCTTCTCCAGGTAACTATATCCTCTGGCCCAGGTGAGCCAGAGAGACAGCTGATTTGGTCTGGTAAAGGAAACCTCCCACTCTAGGGAGGGGCTCAGGTGTGGGAATGGATAGGGTGCAGACTGTGAACATAAGTCCAAGGACCTCCTGCTCTTTACGCTTGGGTCCCAGTCACCCTCAACTGTCACAGAGGGATGTGAGGCTGTGAGGAGGAGGTTGCAGGAAGAGCGATGGTGAAGACTCTGTATGATAAGTGAGCTGGCTGTTCCAAGTATATGTTGAGAAAAGAAAGAAGAAAAACAAATTCTAAATAGAGTATTTGTATTAGAACTCTCTAGAAGAACAGAACCAATAGAATGAGTATGCAATAAAAATTAGAGTTGCTGGGCTAGCTTGCAAAATGAAGGCAAGACCATCTATCTATAGATTGGAATGTCAGAGAACCTGGCAGTGCTCAGAGGCTGAATGCATGCAGAAGAGGCACAAGATCCTGTAGCCTCTCAGTTCACGAGGCTGGCTTTAAACTGAAAACTAGAACTAGGCAGTCATTCATTTCAGGAGGCTGGATGTGGGCCAGAGTCATAGGACCTGGTAGCAACTCAGTCCATGAGGCTAAACACAGATTGGCTTCCATTGGCCTCAGTAGATTGCCAAAAGACAAGCGAGTAACAAGGAGAGCTCACAGAAAGTACACACCAGCAAGTAGCACAGCCAGCCAGAGAAAAGAAAAGCAAAGGCCAAGATTTCTCCTGGTGTTTTCTCATATAAAATCCCCACCAGTAGGACCACCCACTCTGGAGGGAAGACTGCTTCACTCAGTCAATCCTGTCATCACTGGCTCACTCAAGAGGCATGTATTTCACTCTATTCCTAATCTGGTCAAGTTGGTTACAGAATTTACCCATCACATGTACACCCGTTGTGAACTTGATGCCATGCTATGTCATTTTATGCTAGGTTTAATTTCCAAATACAGACTCTATTAAGGTCCTACTTTTGCATAATGTGATAAAACTGCTGGAAACTCATTTTATTCTCATAAAAACATAGCTGGAATCCCTTAAGGAACACTTAGCTTCTAATTTCTAATAATTACACATAGGTATAACAGCCTATAACTATTGGTATTATATCAATTGGTATTAACAATATAGTAGATAGAGGAAAGAAAAATAGAAGTATCTTAAAACTTCTGTGCATATGCAGCATATGCATAAATGCTTAAACTAAATCAGATAAAAACACAAATGACAATTAAAATTTTCATTTCTGTATGTGGCCCTGTTACATGTAGTCTGAGCTGGTATTTGTAACTATCTTCTTGCAGTAATTTGAATGTATGTCCCTCATAGACTTATGACCTTATTAAAGCATGTATCTTAAGTCTTCAGGCACTTGGCTGGAGGGCCTGTAACTGGTGGCTGATCTGAATTCCAGCCTAAAGGTATGCAGAACACTCTGAGCTCTGAGGGGTCCTGCTTGCTGCAGTTTCCTGCTTGATTGTGATGCTGGCATCTTTCTGCTTGGATTTATGAATGGGAGGTGAGGTAGCTGTTTCCATCATTTGATGGAACACCCCCTGGATCCCTGGATCTGTAAGCTTGAAATAGATCCCTTCCTCTTCTAAACTGTTTTTGGTTTGAATATTCATCCCAGAAATGTGGAGCTGACTACAGCACTTCTATATGTATTCTGCATTACTTCCACCCCAGCAAGCACCTCAACCAGGGTGGGGTGGTCGGGGTTGGTAGAGGGAGTGACTCACACCTTCATTTCTGAAAGGTCTGGGCTATTATTTACCTTTCCTTATTGGATTATTTTCATTTCCTATTGATGTGGAACATAACACTTGATAATTCTAAGAGATGCCCTAAAGGATCAACAGACATAGTCTTCCTTATCCCTATTGTGGAGAAGCCAGTTTTACCTTCCTAGCTTCTATCAATCATCCCTGTTAGTGATTTAACCACTTTCTTAGCCTGTTGGCCCAGGATATCAGTTGTTTAAAGTGAACAGGGGAAGTCTTAGCTTCCAGTTGAATGGGACGTTTTTTTGTGGCTCGTGTGATGGTTAAGTTTTGTTGTCAACTTGACCTTTCAAGTAATCTTGGGTGGTTCTCAGAGGATGTTTACATGAGAGCAGCCTCTCAGCAAGGGGCAAGATGTAAAGAAGCTCAAAGGAGCTAGAAGTAAACATCCTTTCCTGTGTGGGCCATGCAGGAAGGAAATTCCAGAGACTCAGAAAGCCATTAAGTCTGGGAAAGGATTGCAAGACCCCACCTAAGCCTATATAAAGGAGAAGAAATTCTCTCCTTGCCATCCCCCTGCCTGTATGTTGTTCTGTGTATATGGTGTTGGTGATGGGTTTTTCTCTCTGCTCAGACCCGTGAAAGAGGGCCAGCCTCTCTTGCTGTTACGGAACTACCCCTCAATCTGTAGTTTCAATAAATACTTTCCTCTCCCAAATTGTGCCTGGTTTGAAGATTCATCCCAGAGGCCTGTGGCTGACTACGACAGATCATAACAGAAGCTCTTCTGAAACTAGGACTTTTAGGGAACAGGGCATAATGTTGGAGGACCTGATTGCAAAAATTTGGATAGTGGGTCAAGGTAGGTGATGACAACTGACATCATTCCCATTTCCTCCTCTTGATTCCTTAACATGGGAATCATGATTATAGGAGAAATAGCACCGCATATTGGATACTGAATCAGAACACATGCAGCCTTCTGAAGAATGCTGCACAGACCTCCAGGTTATTGCCACTTATTTGACACTGCATTTGTTTCTTTATAAGGCCGTTCTGTCATTATATCAAGCCAGCTGTTTCACAATGTTGGAGAACATGGTAAGACCCTAGAATTCCACGAACATGAACCCACTCCCAAACTCCTTTAGCTGTGAAGTGAGTTCTTTGGTCAGATACAATTTTGTATGGAATAACACAAGAATGAGTAAGGCATTCTGTAAATCTATAACAGTAATTTTGGCAGAAGCAGTACATCCAGGAAAGGTAGATTCATTCTAAATAAGTACTTATTTCACTACTCTATCAATGATGAAAGTGGTCCAATGTAGTCAACCTGCCATCAGACTGCTAGCTGGTTAATCCAGGGAATGGAACCATATTAAGAACTCAGTGTTGGCCTCGGCTGCCAGCAGATTTTGCGCTCAGTAGCAGCTATAGCAAGGTCATCTTTGGAGGATGGAATTTCGTGCATAATCTCGGTCCCCACCATCAGGCCACATTTTTGGTGGACTCATTGAACAATGATAGGGATTGCTGAGGAGAGAGGTTGAGTGTCATCCACTTGATTATTAAAGCCATTTTATGCTGAGGTCACTGCGATGAGTGTTTACATGGACCACAAGTACCTTTACATGCTTTGACCATTTGTAGAGAACTGTCCACATGCCCCTTCTCCAAATATTTTTCTCTCTTAATTTACAATTATGATCCTTCCAAGTCCCTGATAATCCATCCAAGTAAATAAAACATGAAAATGTTGACTACTTTTCCATCCATAAAAGATATATCACCGGGCTGGAGAGATAGCTCAGCGGTTAAGGTACTTGCCTCCAGTGCCTAAGGCCCCGGGTTCAATTCCCCAAGACCACATAAGCCAGACCCACAAGGTGGTGGCCCTGGTGCATTCTCTCTCTCTCTCTCTCTCTCTCTCTCTCTCTCTCTCTCTCTCTCTCTCTGCTTGAAAATGAATAAATAAAATATTTAAAAAAAAGATACATCACCATGTGCAATTTTCTAAGCCTTCACTACTATCCTTTATGTTTGTCCCAGCCATTAGGCTTTCCTAAAAAGCATATTAAAATAAAAATAACATTGCTATAGACCTGTTTAATTTTAGTAAATATCTATATTTGGAGTTAATTGTAGTCTCAGGGGGGACACATGCTCTTATGCCCTGATATGGGCCACATGTGCACATACATATATTTGCTGGGAAGTTCAGGAAAAAACTTGAGCTTGGAGACTGGCCCCTTAGGGTGTGGCATGGAGCGCTGAGGGGACTCTCCTTGCTCCAGAAGACTTGAGACAAATCCAAAATTTAGTGATCCATGGTTCTGTAGGAAGGACACCCCTAAATTTCTTGTCCCAATTCAGTCTAAAGAGATGACCCTCTTTACAACAGAGATGAGAGGCAGAATTGAGCACATTCTGTCTCAAGACTCTGCCACCCTCTTTCTCCCTGTCATTTCAGGTGGGACATTTAGCTTCCAATACAGCCCCAAGGTCTCCACTTAATGCTTGACCAAAATAAAGCTGGCTAACACAGGACAATTTTATATGTCATATAGACAGATAAAATAGCAAACTTTCCATTGCCCTTCTTCAAAGGCTCACGGAGACAATTAACAAAAAGAACACACTAGTGTTTTAAAGTTACAAAAATTGGTGGCTAAACCAGCCAAGAGCTTAAAACAGCTGCTCTGCGATACAACTTCTGCTTATTAAAATTGGAAGCCCCCCAAAAAAGAAAAGGAAATAAAAATTTAAAAAAGGAAGGTAAAAAATTAGACATTATTAAAAAAAGGTTGCTTAGGTTAGGGTCCCTTCAAAAAAGGGGACACCTCCAAGGACTGCTTCCTTGGGGGATAGAGGGGGACATGTTTACGGAAACTGTCACAAAAGGAAAATTTTGCCAGGCCCTTCCAAGACCCTATTCTAGATGCTAAGGTTTAATTATTAAAACAACAACAATAAAAACAAAACAAAACAAAACAAAAGCTAAGTTTTATGGTTAAGGTTACTCATTAGCAGCTCAGAAATACTAAATTGTTCATGGTTTAAGGGATTTAATAAAGGACTCTTTAAGGCACTCATCCAAGCTGGATATATTTCCTTATTTTTCAATGTGTTAATTATTCAGAAAACTGAGTTTTTATGATAAAGGTTTGCTTACTAATGTTTAATTTTCTAAAATAAGGTTCTCAGAGTTAGGAGGATCACTGTGATTTCAGGCCAGCCTGAGACTACATAAAATAAGGTTTTCACATCTAAAAATATTGTGGCTTTAAAAATGATTTTTTATTTGTTCATGCTAATTCTATCAAATGGTCATCATCAGGCTTATGTAACTAAAACGTTTAATTTCAGCCATAGTGTTTTCTATCATCCTGTTAGGTAAAATATGTTAAGATAACTTATTTAAGTTCATAAAATTTAAGTCATGGGTAAAACATAACAGTGTTTTAATTTCATAAGGATTTCTACCATACATTAAATTAATTAATATCCAAGGTTAAGCTGACAACATTGGTTGTGAAATGGTGTTTTCTCTTTCACAGATACCAACTGCCATAACTTTGTATCCTATTCAGCAGGAAATAGATGAGACTTCATTGCCCCATCCCCCAACGGTAGTTGGGGTGTCCCCATAGAGGGGGGAAATGTGGGAATTTAGGAGAGAGACCCCACACAATTTTGCCATGCTTGTCCTTAAGCCCTCCCCAGTTGGAGCTTTACACTGCCTCCTGGAAGACTAAAATGACTATTCTTGTTTGAAGTTTTCTTTGAAAAAGTATGTACTTTTTTCCGGTGATTTGTTTTTCAATTCTACATCCCAATATCCTAACAGCAGTTATGGTTATTTCTTCAGGGGGGGGATTGTAATAATTTCAGGCAAGTTGATAAATTCCAGGCCTGACTCTCTCTTTTCTCCATATGGCTTCCTAGAATAAGGACTTCTAAATTTCCAGGCCTTAGGAAGGTGAGGTCTTCCCTCAAGATTTCTCTCACATGAACCTTTTTAATCATGATGGGAGCCCTCTGTTATTTTTCCTTCTTCTGTTTGTTTGGCTGAATAAAATAAATTTGGCTAAAATCTCTCCCATGTGCTCTGTTCACACTGGTGGCTGGAGGACTCTGTAACTTCCCATTTTCCTTTAAAGAAAGTCTCCCCGTACATCTTATCCTCTGGTGGTCTATCATTTTAATTCTTTAACTTTACAGATAAGAATTCAGGTATTTCTTTAGTTCTGAGGTACATTGGAAGTAGTTGGGTACTCTCTAAATTCAAATCCAATCTAAACCAATCACAGGGCATACCTCATGATACCAAACAGACCCCCCTGTGATATAGGGCAATGTAACAGGAGTAGGAGCCATAAACATTTGGGCAACTTCTTTATGTAACCTTTTCATGCCCAAAGGACTTGCTCAGGCCTTCCATTTGATGGCAGACTGCTGCTGCCATGTTGCATGCTTTAGCATATGACTTTGTTGGTGAGATAATACCTACCTCCTGATGACCAGCTCAGGGGGCATGGTAACTTAGGGACCTTTTATCAGTTGTTCTGTTTTCACTAAGACCCAAGAGAATGCCAAGAGTTGTCTACAATAGTTGTCATAAATGAAGTCAGAAACTTGATCCAAAATCCCAAGGACCTCTACGTTGTTTCACCAATGGGAACCTGCCAAAATATCAAAGCAGCAGTACTCTCTGTCACTGACACCTGATATACTATCAGGCCTGCTGGATCATGTAGGTCAAGAGGCAGAGAATCCCACACAGCAGTCTGGACCTATTGATGCACTTTCTCCTGTTTCAGATCCTACTCAAAACCTGCAAATTTCCTAGTCACTTGGTATATGTGCTGGAGTGAAGAATGAGGTGTTTTTTAATAGGACAACTAGTAGTTGTATTTATTTCTTAGTGGTAGGACTGGGAAAGCAAATATAATAACTTATCTTTTAAGAAATATGTCTGCATGGCCCGTATGACTGAACTGGAAAGTTTACTTTTTTGAAAGCCCTTGAATTTCAGTTGGACTTATTTCTCATCATGTGGTTCACATATGCTATGCCAACATCTTCCAACTGGTTTCTAACTTCTGCTTGCTTGATCCAATAAATATAATACTGTTAGTATAATGGACCAACCGGATGCTTTGTGGAAGGGACACATAATCAAAGACACCTAGCAACTAAACTATGAAATAGGACTTGAGAGTCAATGTAACCTGGAGTTGCAACAGGGAAGGTAGAGTGCTGGCTGTGGCAGCTGAAAGCAAGTTGTTTCTGCTGGTCCTTATGGACAGGTATGGAGAAGAAAGCATTTTCAAGATCAGTGGTTGCATACAAGAGCCATGAGATGTGTTAATTTGCTCTGGTACAGAAACCAAAACTAATATAGCAGTTGTAAAAGCAGTCACTGCTTGAATAAGTTTCCAATAATGTCATTCTTCATGACCCATCTGTCTTCTTCATAGGCCCAATGGGAGAGGTAAAGGGCACTGTGCTGGGAATAAATGTTCCTGCATCTTTTCATTCCTTTAAGGTAGAGTAAATCTCTGCAGTTCTTCCAGGGATGCCATTTTACTTTTTACTTCACTTATTTTCCTTGCTTTAATGGCTTCTATTTGTGATTTAGAACCACAGTTGGGATTCTGCCAACTTCTAAGTATATCTATACTAATTATGCATTTCTGTGCTCAGGAAATACCTATAGGACGAGTTTTGCAGCAGTTGTTTTCTCACCGATGGGGGGAAAAAAAAAACACTGAAGCAGATGCAGTTTATGAAAGTAAAGGGTTAATTTCCAGCTTACAGTTTTGAGGTGAAGCTTCTATCATGGCAGAGAAAGCATGGCTGGTGCAGAGAGATTACATCACCCTTTGTCACATCAGCAGGGAGGAAGTAAAATAGCAAACTAGCATTGGCAAGCTGAACTGGGGTATAAAATAATCACACAGTGACACACTTTCTCCATCAAGCTGTACCTTCCAAAGGCTCAGTTACCTGGGTTTGAAGCATGATGCTTAGTGACAAACACTTGAGGCTGTCTGGGACATTTCATATTTGAATCTCTTATTAAGTAAGAATAGAAAAGCATGAGGGTTATTTATACCCCCTTGTAACAAAAATGAGACTTCTTTTTTTTTTGAGGTAGGGTCTTGCTGTAGCCCAGGCTGACCTGAAATTCACTATGTAGTCTCAGGCTAGCCTCAAACTCACAGGAATCTTCCTACCTCTGCCTTCCAAGTGCTAGAATTAAGGTCATGCACCACCATGCCCAGCTAAATAAAATGGGACATTTTATTTCAAACATTTCTATTCAGATATTTATTTTCAACTAGGATTTATAAGAATGAGGGGATTCTTTACTTGGAATGTACTTCTCAAGAAAGCAAATAGCTATTTCAAAGTCATATTTTCATATATAATAACAAAACTGAAAATCACACAGATTAATAGTGTGCCAAGAAATGTTTTCTTACTTTTTTTGAGAATGGAAATAAGCATAGTTTTAGAGTTTAGCAACATATTTGCTATGCATATAGATTCTTTCCACCATGATATGAATATATCTTTTATGTTTTAGAAAAAAATTGTAAAATATAAACACTTATTTACATCAACTTGTTTTATTTGCTATGTTGAATAAAGTTTTATGAATAGCAGTTCAAATATTTTCAGATGGCTGATGCCTGTTTACACTGAGTGCTTTCCAAAATATTTTTATGTCCATTGGTTCAATTTAGTAACCCACTTGATGTTACATGACTACACAGAAATGATATGACTTATAATAACTTTTCCTACTGTTTGGCTTTTGTTTTATTAAAGTATTTTTCTGATTATGAAAGAAATACTGAGATGCTGAAGCATTGCCTGTCACTTGGACAAGTTTGTATTTTCAAATGTCAAATTGTAAGATTGGATTCAGTTCTTCTTTCATTCTGGAAATGCAATTAGCTCAGAATGACTCAGTCCACTATGGCGCAGGAGTTCATTTGTCTGGCAGAAGGTCCGAATGGTTATGAACTGGGGAGTGAGGATGCTCAAGTTTGATTCTTCCGCTGGCCTCAGTACGTATCATTACTTGTGATAGAAATGTGCCCTGATGATTATACAGACACATGACAAGGAAGGAAATATAAAGCAGCCATTGTATGTGAGGGAATATGCCTTCATGAAAGGTGTTTGCAAACATTGTCACATATGAACACATTTTGCACACTATTGGCTTCTCAGGGGGATAAGTTCAGGAAAGGAATTATGAACCAACGTTTTGGGGAATTTCAGTGATAAATATGTCATTGATTTTTAAAATGTTATTATTATTGTTTATTTTATTAACTATAATTAGATACACTTAATAAGGAAATAATGTGTTGATGTCTCCACTTCCCCTATTTCCCTCTTCCCTGTCCCCAGTCAGTTGGATTTCCTCCTCCGTGGACAGTCTGCATCAGTCCATGGGGAAAGGAGTTGTGAACAGCCTAGGAGTTAACCTGATTCCGCCCCCTTTGCATGCTGTTACTGAGGTGGGCAATGTCTCTGGATATTCTCCCTCACCATGACTCTTACAATCTTTCTGCCCCCTCTTCCACTCAGTTCCCTGGGTCATGGTGGGTGAGTATTAAGGCTGCTTTGTTGCTGAGACCTTAGGAGCCTCTGTACTTCTGCTTGAGGTTGTGTTTGAAATTGTTGGTGTCTGTTTCGCTGGTTCATCCTGGGTTGACCAATAGGCTGTGGTTATATGTCTCTTGCTTATCCCATCACTGCCTGCGGGGTTCCATGTGGAGCCTCCGGGGTAGGTCTGGGGTGGGTCATCTCTTGCCAGGAAGACAGCCATCGGCCTGTGGCTCAATGATAGGGTTGGAAGAGCCACAGCTCTGTCAGAGCCTTCTGAAAAATACAAACAGAATTTCCATCAGAGAATTAGATCATTGTAGGTTAATTGAGATACACTTTCCTGAGTTGGCTAGATTCTGTTGTTGGTAGCTTTTTGTAAATCACTTGTAAAGTGAATTTCTCTTTGGGGTCCTAAGATTTGGTTCCCTATGTAATTTACCCTGAAATCCCAGTTCCAGTCAAGGACTCCCCTTCACTGAGTGGATTTCTTGGCTGAATTGTCAGCTGTTGATTGCCTCCCCCAGGTTTTGGCGCCTCAATTGCACAAGTGCTTTCTTCGTGGTTTGCTGTTCTCTCCCAGAAGGCAGTGTGTTCAGCCTACTCATGGTGGCCGACTACGTTTCATGTCAGTGGACTCTGTTTATTCCAGCTGTCACTGAATTTTAACATTAGAATTATTTTCAATGTTACTGTACTATAGGTCCATTTTATAACACTAATGATGTACCTACACCACACCATGTATATCTGTGTGAATGAATGCCACATTATGAAGTGGATAGGGTTTCAGTATTCAGAAGGGCAATATTATTATTATGTATAAATTTGACTACTTATTTTTCTTCATGAAGATTTTAAATTTTACAACCTTCATGATTAGCTCATATAAAAATATTTTAAGGTGACCATAGATTGCCTTATACTTAAAACTTTTGAAATATGTTGTCAAATTGTTTTCACCTGGGAAGTTATTGCCATATCATTATCCTGTCAATGATATATAAGAATGTCTATTCTTTTGGTATTACACCTAACTGTTCTCTTGTATTTATGAAATTAGACCATAGTGCTTGAAAAATGAATGGTTCTGCAAATGACATTTTACCATTTTTTTATTGTCCCTTCAGGTAGTTCTGTGTAGAAATGGTGTTCTCAGGCTTAAAAGTCAGCTGGAGAGAGATGGAGAGATTGCTCAGTGGTTAAGGCACCAAATTAAAGTCTCATCCCTATCTTCTTCCCTCTCTCACCTTCTCTTTTTTCTTCAACCCCTTTCTCACCCCTTCCTTCTCTCATCTCTTTCTACGCTGTCAGATTCCAGGGTATGATCAAGTTTGCATACTTGAAACTTCAGAGCCATCACTGGCAGCACCCCATTCACAAAAATATTGCATCTGCATATTTAACCTACTCAATTTATGCTTACTGAAATGATTTAAAATTAGAATTAACATTTTAAGTATGTGAAGTGTTACAAATGGTATATATTTAAATCTCTATTAAGGTAATCTGTCTTTTTAAAATTATTAAGTTCATGTTTGATTTGTTCTTCAGCATTGAAGTTAGTAAAACAAAACACACACACACACACATATTGAGGTCAGAGAAAAGGTGTATTTTGCATGTAGAAACTTTTCACCCATCGGGTCTAAGGAAATCAAATCTAGCAGAGTATTGATATATCATGATTTCCTCCATGGCCTTAATGAACTCATTGATTTTCTTCATTCTAGCAAAATTATTAAATTTCTATTGATGTAAGGTTTATCATTTCATTGAAGGCTAAGAATCATCAAGGCTATTTCTTTGTTTTTTTAACATCAGTTGCAGTAAAATTATTATGTGTGTAAAATATGTTGCAATATAATTTTCACAATTTTATATTCCAAATTTATAATTTGAATACTTTACATTAATAAGGTTGCAAAGTATAGACATAACATAGACCTCAAAAGACAACACTTTTGAAAATTCAACTTTTGCAAAATCTCTGACTTCTATTATTTCAAATTAAAGGGATCATCAACCTTCTAACACATTCAACTAATATAGTTTTTGAAGAAGATTATACAGCAAGTTTTCTCACTTTTGCTTCCTTTATTGCTAAGAATTTATGACCTGACCATTGTTAATTTCAGTAATCAGGGAAAAACATTTTTAGCAATTGTGCCTTTTCTGTAGCAATTACCAAACAGGTACCTGAAAGATGCTGAGGTCACTAGAGTCTGTATAGTTGATTTATTTTTAATCTTTTAATTCTGTAGGAGTTCTGTGGATATTACTGTTTACTGTAATAATTAGGGTTCATAATTAAACAGAAAAACCTTTAGAAAAGATACACTCTCTTATCAGGAAGTAGAAGAGGACATGGGGGTTGTGGTTTTCATTTCACCTACATTCTACAAAAAAAAAAAAAGAATACCTACTTGCAAGAATTTGAATGCTTTGACTCTTACTCTTTCCTAAGATTAACCATCCCTCTAACTCTTATTTACTGTGCTCCAGCCTCAGCGCTTAGATTCTGGTCCTTTACAAAACCAGTGGTCATTGTATGCAGTGGCCCCTAAAGGGACGGTTTACTTCATTCCAAATTCCTGGCACTGAAATCATGAGCATAAAATATGCACATTTTTCATGGCTAGCGCTGATGTTTTAGTATAGGCTTACATGTTAACTCCATTGAGATAGACTCCCTGGCCATCTCTCTGATCCAAGTCTTCATGTCCTTTTGTTATTTTTAATTCATGCCACTTATCAACATTGGTAATTTTATTACTTACCTATTTCTTTCTGTTGTACATATCTCTCCTACTTCTTTATAATATAAATTAAATGAGAAGGAATCAACCACATGCATCCTTCCTTTCTGTTTTATTTCTTTTTTGTTATAGTATTAGCACCCTCAAGGTGCCTGGTACATATTAGTTATCTAACAAATACATAATTTGTTAATTCACTAATTATTTACAATTTAATCAAAAATTTATCTATGAAGAATGTGGTAGTCAAGTTTATAAGAATATGGAAATTTCCTGTGATAAAAAGGAAGTTTAGTGAGCTATATCAAAACAAGCAAAATCTTGGAGCAATCGCTAAAACTGCATAAGTTATTTGTGCAGGTGTTGTATTGAATGAGGTAAAAGATGTGAGGTATATCAGTGGTCTGTCAGAGAGAAGATATGAGGAATTGTAGACGTGCATGGTTCAAATTCTAACAGTCATGTAAGAATAGGGCTAAGATGTTTACATTCACATACCTGAAACTCAGAAAGTTTGTAGATGGATGGAATTAGAATTTTTTCACATATAGATGATGGTTAACTAGCCTAGCTAGTTCAGTGAGCAGAGCATGAAACTCTTAAAACTGTCACAGCAACCTGCATCTTCCAGAAGACAGAGGATATGGTTGACAGTAAAAACAGTACAATATACATCAGAGAAAGAGAAAGTAGAAAAGATTAATAGCTGATATGAAAATATGAATATTAGCAAAATGCTGCTTTCAAGCTAGTGAGAGAGGGTGGATTGATCCCAGGATCTTTATAATGTCAGCATTCTCAGATTATAAGTAATATAATCATGGATTTACAAGGATATTTTAGTGTATAAAATATCATGTAGTTATGGTGATTCTATGTAGAGATGGGAGTCCTACATATTTTCAGTTAGTAATTCTCTGCAAATATTATTTTTACTAAAGAATAACTTTGACACATTCTTTGTTTCCTTGTCACCCCTGATTTGGATTCAGCTATTTGACTATAGGCAAGTTCTGCTTGGTTCCCTGAACATTTGTACACCCTGAACCCAAGTAACTTATGGTTAGCCCTTAGCCTGGGTTTACTGACAGAAATCTTCAAATCCAGCTAGTAACTTGACATATGATCCCCAAAGACTTCTGAATCAATAAAGATTTGAAGTGGGGGAACTGGAAAAATAAATTAAAAAAAAAGAAAAGACAGTTAACCCCACCACACACAAAACAACAACAATAAAAACTAAACAAATCTTGCCAATACAAAAATATACAAGTTCATTTTTTTCTGTACACTTTTCCTTTCAACTTTTTGTTCTTTCCTATTAAGTGACTTTTGAAACAAGACACAGGAGAAAATCTGAAGCACCTAATACCTTTTCAGTGTGAATGCTTAAAATAGACATGTGTTAGGAAGGAAATAAGAACTATTTTTTTTAGACCTCAAATGCCAGAGCCCATTTTCAGATTCAAGATAACCTGAGGAAGTACTGTCTGACATTAATTATTAGGGCCAGCAGTGGGTGAGAGGAATCAGTTGAGTTTAAGCTTTGACAGAGCTACAGAGTCCAATCTGTTATCCTGTGATAATAAATAGGCCCTTTCAAAGGACACATTGACCCGTGGCCTGATGATATCTCATGGCCTAATTCATTCCTTACAAACTCATGTTGCTGGAGTCATTATGAATGACATATCACAGGGCAGGGCAGG
>PVHP010028813.1:0-22792 GCA_004024765.1 Zapus hudsonius | reverse complement strand
CCTCGATCCCCTAGATCGAGGTGCAAGCAGGATACTACGAAGCCAACGTCCCCAGGTATGCGTGTATGCTTGCAGATCCTGAGCAGTTACTCTGAACACATTTCTCCTCTTCAGTCCAGAAGCACCATGGCGATCCTTCAGTTAATTAAAACCATAGACACAAGGGAGCTCTCAGGGTGCCTGAAATTTAATTGGAGGGATTAATTCATAAAAATACAGTTCTTTCATGGGATTTTTGGAACGTTCTTTCCCTTTTATAATTACGTTATGAAGGCAGCCGGGTGTAGCAGCACAAATTTGTAATCTCAGCATTCGGAATTGGGAAACTGAGGCAGAAGGATTTTGAGTTCAAGGTCAGCCTGGGGTCCAATTTTAAAAAGAAGCCGGGCGTGGTGGCACACGCCTTTAATCCCAGCACTCGGGAGGCAGAGGTAGGAGGATCACAGTGAGTTCGAGGCCATCCTGAGACTACAGAGTGAATTCCAGGTCAGCCTGGGCTACAGTGAGACCCTACCTCGAAAAACAAAACAAAACAAAAAAAAAAAAAAAGAAAGGTTAAAAAGAAAAAGAAAAGGTGCTAGGTGTGATGGCCTTTAATCCCCAGCACTTGGGAGGCAGAGGTAGGAGGATCACCATGAGTCCGAGGCTACCCTGAGCCTATATAATGAATTCCAGATCAGCCTGGGCTAGAGCGAGACCCTACTCTGAAAAACTAAAAAAGAAAAATAAAATAAAATAAATGGCAAGCCGGGTGTGGTGGCTCACCCCTTTAATCCCAGCACTCGGAGGCTAGAAGGATTGCTGTGAGTTCAAGGCCAGCCTGGGACTACAGAGTGAATTCTGGAGATAGAGTGAGACCCTACCTTGAAAAGAACAAGCAAACAAAAAACGCAGAAGGGCAGTCTTTGGAAAAATGACTCAGTGGTTAAGGCACTTGCCTTTAAAACCTGGGTTCAATTCCCCAGTACCCACATAAAGCCAGACACACAAAGTGGTACATGCATCTGGAATTCATTTGCAAGTGGCCAGAAGCCCTGGTGTGCCCATTCTCTCTTTCTCTCTCTCTCTCTCTCTCTCTCTCTCTCTCTCTCTCTCTCTCTCTCTCTCTCTTCTTGCAAATAAACAATTTTAAAAAGGCAGGCTTTGATATATCCCAAAAGAATGAAAGAAGAACACAAAGTTTTGTCTATAATCCCACTGCCTGAGAGGCTGAGACAGGAGGATTACTATGAGCTTGAGGCCAGCCTGGGCTACAAAGTCAATCCTGTTTCAGAAAATCAAAACCCCAAAATTTAGATGTAACAAACTAAAATGTACTACACTGAGGACATGTGCCAGGAGGCACAGGAGGACGCCCTCCACTAAGGCATGAAGATTATTCCCACATTGCACTGTAGTTCCTGGCGGTCGGTCTGCAGAGCTTCCAATGCAAGACTCCTGTCACTTGCTTAGACCCAGTGCAGTGGGCTCTGCAGGATTTCACAGGAGTGTAGATGTACAAAGGGGGAAATGCTAAGAGGACAGGACACTTGAGGAAAGGCAGGCAAATGTGAGCATGTTTGGGGGGCGGGGGGATCAGCAACCAGTCAGTTTGGCTGTAGCTGAAGGTTTGCACAGGAAGTTAGCTGGACATAAAAAAGAGCAAATTAGCTAGAAACGGTTGGGTCAAAGTATGAAATTTGGTTTAGGGGGCAGTGGCAGAGAGGAGACCGCAAAGGGTGTTGGGAAAGGGACAGATGGGAAGGTTTGGTGGTGGTGTCCTAGGGTCTGACACTCAGGAGTCCTATAGGCCAAGAGTCCAGTGTTGAGCAGGAAGGGAAAGTGGCTCCCAGTTTTTTGTTTGTTTGTTTTGTTTTGTTTTTGTTTTGTTTTCTTTTGGTTTTTTGAGATAGGGTCTCACTCTAGCCCAGGCTGACCTGGAATTCACTATGTAGTCTCAGGGTGGCCTCAAACACACAAGGATTCTCCTACCTCTGCCTCCTGCCAGAGTGCTGGGATTAAAGGCGTGTGCCGCCATTCCCCGGCTATAGATAACTTTTTGATTGTTTCTGTTTTTTGAAAGAGTCTTATCATATAGCCTTAGCTAGTCTGGCCTGGCCTCAAACTCCCAGCAATGCTCTTGCCTCAGCCTTCTGGAGTGCTAGGGTTAAAGACTTGAAAGTTACCTTGGGTCCATTTCTCCTTTTCTTCCTCTGGACTGGGTCTTTGTTGGCTCTCCCTGTTCCCTAAGAGCCTAGGTGTCCTGGCCCAACCTCTTCAGGAGTTAATAGTTAGACAGCATGAGGGCACTCCTGGTGCTCCCCTACCCCAGCACGTTGGTACATGGGGCGGGGTCTGGGCACTGGAGTGAGACAGGGTCAGAGATGTGGACAGAGGAAGCTGTCGCTTGGGCCTGGGGTGGAGGCAGGCGCATGGCCACAATCTGTTTAGCACACCTGGTACCAGTGACCTTGTGGGAAAAAGGAGCCAAAACATAGGTGTCTGGGACCCCCCATCCTGAGAGAGGCAGGAGCCTCTACCTTCAGCTGTGGACAGAAGTGCCCACCCTCAAGGCCTAAGAACTCCTGAACTTCGAAAGGTACATCGGTCCTGTCTGCGGGAGGCCTCCTTGCCTGTTGGGTATAACTGAGTAGTGCTAAGGAAGCCCACCTTGGGCTGGAGCCTAGAGGCACCTGGGGTCAATGTTGCTGCTGGCTCTGGAGAGGAGATTTTGCCTGACAGGCCTTCAGGTTCAGCTGGCATTGGGGAGTCAGGCCTTCTCAGGAGGAGAAGCCTGGAGGAGAACCCAACCTTTGTACATAGGACCAGGTCAGGGATGAGCAGAGGATAGTGAGGGAGAAGAGGATCTCTAGGCCTGGCTGACTTCCAGCAACAGACATGCGAGTGGGTTGCACACACACACACACACACACACAGAGAGAGAGAGAGAGAGGGGGGGGGGTATGACCTTGGCAGCTACCACTCCTCATGTCAACAGAGGGAGCCCTAACTCTGCAGGCCCTTTGACTACTCTAGGACTGGTTGGGCCCAAGATTATTCCTGTCCAAGGTGGCATTCGCAGGACTTCAAGACTGAGGTGTGGTGGCAGAGGGGTTGGACCTTGAGGGGTTAATAGGGGTGTGTGACCTTCCTCTAGGTCAAAGGAGTGAGGGAAGGTTTGGGATTAGAGGAGGTACCCAGGTATATGGTAGACACTGGAGCTTAGGGCCACATGTCCAGTCCAGCCAGTACCCTGCTAGGCTCTGGTCCCTCAGCACCAGGGCCATGGATCCCTTTTCTCTGTCACCTTTCCCCAAGTACACACTGGGCTTTTTGGGATGGGGCAGCTGCCTTCAAGACCAGCCTCATCATATCTGGCCTTGAATTAGAGTACTCTTGGTTCAGGAGGGTATGGGGGATACATTGGGTGAGGCGCAGTCAGGGGCACGGCCCCCTGCTGTAGAGACTCTGCAGGCTCCCTCCCTCCATCCCTGAGGAAGAAGCCATAAGAGCCAGTTTCTTCCTCCTCCCCCTCCCACTGCTGCTGAGCCAGGCCAGGCTGCCTGCAGGTTGTCTTGGCAACGGGAGGCGGAGAGGAGATGCGCTGAGGGATGGAGGTGTATGTCACCGCGGAGGCTCCTGTGCTCCTGCCCCACGCCCCAGGCCCTTGAAGGTACTGAGAACCCTCCCCTCCTCCCAGCCTTCCCCCCAGACTCTCCCCCCCACTCTGCCCTACCTCACAGGCTGGCTTCCATCATCCTCTTGGCCCTGAGACTCCCATCCAGGGCTCCTGACCTACCTCGGGGTCCAGATCCCTGACCACAGCCAACCTTTCTGGCATCAACTCATTTCAACCCTGCCTCTGGGGACCCTTGGACCGGAAGACATGTCTCCTGGGGTGGGATCTGGTGGGGGCAGATAAGAAAAGGAGGAAGCAATTTAAGGGGGAATGTCAGGAATCCTGAAGGGCTGATTGTTGGATCCCATGTGCATGAACGGATGCAGGGAGACTGCTCAGGAGTGAGCCAGGTCTCCTTCCTGCTTTTTCTCTGAGGCTTGACTCAGGGCTACAAGGGTGGGGTTGAAAGGACCAGACAGTGAGAGGCTGGCTGAGTACGAGGCTGGGGCTGGGACTGGCTCTGGGAAAGGCCTGGTGGCTCCTCCTCCAAGGCTGTGGCCCCCTCCTGCACATTAAAGGTACACCCCCACTCTCCCATATGGCTCTCTGGCCTTTTCTCTAGGGTTTTATGGATCCGATGTCTCTCCCTCACCCCAGGTTTTCTCTGTACCTTCCATGGGGCCCAACCCCACCCCAGAAGCTAGGCCTGGATTCTTTCCCCCTTTTCTCAGTCACGGAAGCTACCTGCCTTCGTCATTTCTCCTGTCTGGAGCCACCCTTCAGGTTCCAGCCTGATCTCTGTCTTCCACTAACTCCCTACCTCCTCTCTTCCTATCTCCTCCTGTCCTCTTCTCTTTGAGAACAGACCCTGAGGCACATTCTTACCTGTCCTATTCAGGGATTTTCCATTCCGATTTGGGGTCCCCTCCCCAGATCCTGCTTTCCTCAACGGTTGCTAATACCATCAGCTGACCGGCTGTGGGCAGTGGTTACCAGGGCAACAGCCAGGCTGCCTAGGTAAGCAAGTCTGCCACAGACATGGAAGTAGACAGGAAACTGATCGGGTCCAGTGAGGGTCGCTGTCTAGGTTCCCCTGTCATGTCAAGGCCAAAGCCGAAGGCCTAGGATGGTTGAGGTCTTGCCAGAAAGGGAAGGCACGCTTCTGCAGTCAGTGCTGGAACCAAAGCCCCCTGGTAGGAAACTCTCTCTTCTAAAAACAGCTTCCCTGGGGAGAAGCCAGTCCTTCATTTTCTCTGCTGTGCCCCAGGCAATTCCCAGGGGATTCAAGCCTGCATCTCGAGCACCCAGGACCTCGTTTCTCGTATCTCTCCATTTGTCCTTCCCAGGAGATGGTTAATCCTTGGATGGCCAATTTTGGTATCTCTGCTGCCTCCCCATCCCAAAGAGTGGAACTCTGCTGCTTTCTGAGAGATGATGGGGTAGTGTGGGTGCAGTCGGAGGTACAGGTGCCTGGAGAGCCCCCCTTCGGGCATTTTATCAGTAGCTGCTCCAACCTCCCCTCCCCCAGCAACTTGAGCTCTGCTCAAGGTGTGTGTGTGTGTGTGTGTGTGTGTGTGTGTGTGTGCATGTGTGTAAGCGCGTGTGTAAGTGTAAGGATTGAGGAGCCAGCCGGGGGTGTGGGAAAGGGGAAAAGGACAGCTCCGCTGAATCTGCTTCGTCATGATGCCGGTTAATGCTCCCCTTGTTTGAAATGGATCAGCTGCAGCCGCAGCCCAGCCCCGGTGCAAGAGCCGCACACCCAAACACACACACCCAGGGGCCGGCCACTATCAGTAGGCGCCTGGGGAGGGGCCGCCCGCCCAGCCACCGCCTGCTGTCCAGCCCGCCCACTAGAGGAGGACTCCCCAGCACTAGGGACCCAAGCGGTGGCTTGTGAAGCGGCAGGGTGGGGGTGGAGGGGGTGGGGGCCCAGAAGATCCGACTGCTCAGCCGAGACCAGCTCTCCTCCTTCACCAGCACCCATCCCACCCACCCACCCCAAGCCGGCTTTCTTCCTGTTATTTGTGCTCCGCAAAAGCACGGCTGGGTTCCTGGAAGAAAAGCCTCTTACCTAGACTCCTGAGAAAACACAGCCACCGTGGACCTGGGCCTCTTGTCTCTCGGGGCCTCAGAGCGCCTGGGCTCCACTGTCTGAGGAGAGGTAGGTGGCACAGGGTCTTCTGACTCTCTTTACCTTCGTTGGTACTTTGGGTGATAGCATGGGTGCTGGTCGGGGCTTCCCTTGGCCCCTTGATCAGTGGGATAATGATGGGCCTGGGTTGGCCAGACCTAGAACTAGCTGGCTGTGATCTGACCAAATCTCCCTCTGATTTGAGGAAGATGATCTGGGCTACTTCAACACAAGGAGTCTGTGCAACCACCCAGTACCTCTTTCCCTGGTTTCTATGGCTGAAAACTCAAAGTCGCTAAGGTGGAAGGACACAGGGTGGGCTAGGAGCTGGTCCTTCCTTGCCAGCCCCCCTCCAGCAGGACTGATGCCCTCCTGGGTGGAAGCAATTCACTGAAAGGCCTAATATGCTGGCTTGGAGCCTGCGCTCCAGCCCCTCCTAGCCTTGGTCAGCCAGGCTAGGGTGGGGATACCATGAAGAATAAGGCTGGGTGGCAGGGCATGACTACAGCCCTGACGTAGCCTGGCTCTCCCCCTGGTGGCAGCTGGCATGCTGGAAGGGGCTGGTTACTGAGCCGACCCTGAAATCTCTGGGGTCCTAGGTCTCCTCTGTCCCAGCTCCAGACATACAAAGCTCTGTTTGCTGGGCAGGCACACCTGTGTGTCTCTCCCAGGAGTCTGGTTGCCGTGTTGTTGGAGTCAGGAGACCAGAGACTGGTCTAGGAGAAGGCAGTGGAGCTGTGGGAATGGGGGACTTGGGGAAGCCCCCAAAAGATGGGTCAGGCGAGGGCATGTGAATACTGCTATCCACATGTCAGGGACCTGGGAGCATAGAGAATGGATGCCAAGGAGAGATGGGTGGGCAGATGCGAGTAGGTGTCCTCAGCATCATGTGTCATCCTGTGGGGGTCTCACTGGGAGAGTGGGGGCGTGATCTGGCAGGCAGGGCTGTGGAGTCCCTGTGTGCACCCATGTGCCTGAGTTCTGTCTGCAACTGTGTGACGTGAAGAGCCTCCTGGCTAACGCCAAGGCCACACTGTCCACTGCTCTGGACCCTGTCTGCAGAATTCTTCCCTCAGAGCATATTTGTGAGGAGAATGGAATAGGGATGGATGCTCCCAGAATTCTTTTTTTTTCTTTTATTTATTCGTTTTCAAGCAGAGAGAGAGAGAGAGAGAGAGAGAGAGAGAGAGAGAGAGAGAGAGAGAGAGAGACAGAGAACCAGGGCCACCGCCTTGTGGTTCTGGCTTATGTGGGTATTGGGAAATTGAACCCAGGGCCTTAGGCACTGGAGGCAAGTGTTTTAACCACTGAGCCATCTCTCCAGCCCTGCTCCCAGAATTCTGAAAGCTGGATTCAGAGTGTGAGCGAGCTTCTCTCTGCTCCTGTTGACGCAGGACCAGCCATGAGCTTGCCATCACTGAGCGTGGGATGGCAGGGCTGAGAAAAGCTTGCTTACCATGCATGAAGGCCCTGTGTTCCATCTCCGGCACCACAAAGAATAGGAAGGAGGAGGCGAACCAAAAAGGATGGAAAGAAAAGAAAGAAAAAAGAAAAGTAGAGAGTGGGTGGGCAGGGCCTGGAACAGGTGGTCTCTGCATCCATTACATACGTACTTATGTTTGTTCCTCTCAGGGTGACAAGTGTCATATAGCGTTGTTATCCTAACAGAACAAGGATTGGTTGTTGTTGTTATTTTTGGTTTTTCGAGGTAGGGTTTTACTCTAGCCCAGGCTGACCTGGATTTCACTATGTAGTCTCAGGCCTCGAACGCTTGTTTTGTTTTTAATTTTATGAGAGGGCTGGAGAGATGTCTCAATGGTTACAGGAGTTTGCTTGCAAAGCCCGATGGCCCCAGTTTGATTCCCCAATACCCATGTAAAGCCAGATGCACAAAGTGGTGCATGTATCTGGAATTTGTTTCCAGGGGCAAGAGGTCCTGGCTACCCATACTCACTTTCTCTCTCTCTCTCTCTCTCTCTCTCAAATAAATAAATCAATGAATAAAAATATTCTAAGCTGGGCTTGATGGCACACACCTTTAATCCCAGCACTCAGGAGGCAGAGGTAGGAGAATCACTGTGGGTTCGAGGCCAGCCTGAGACGCCAGTGAATTCTAGGTCAGCCTGAGCTAGAGTGAGACCTTACCTCAAAAAAAAAAATTCTATAAACTTTCATGAGAGAGAGAAAGGAGGGAAAGAGGGAAATGAAGGCAGAGAAAGTGGCAGGACTTTCCTGGCCTGAGAAAGAGCCAGGATTAGTTGATCTTACCCTAAGTGACATCTTTGGTGAGCCATTGGCCTGAGCAGGCCTAGGACCTCCTGTCCCATGTCCTGGAACACACACAGCCATTGTAGTGCACCTGGTCCCTTTCCTGCTGGTCTGATCCACCACCCTGGGATGCTGTTTTGGGAACTGGTGACCTAGCTGGATCCCATCTTTATTTCTGGCATTGAGTTGTTACCACAGCAACTGTGGAGGTGGGGCCAGGATGGGGAGGAGGAGAGGGTGAAAGGATGAAAAAGGAAAAGAGAAGGCAGGAAGCAGGAAAAGGAAAGGCAAGGGGGTGCTGAATGAACCAGAAAGACAGGAGGCCTAGTCCCCCCAACCTGACCCAGCCAGCACCCCTCATTCCTGGCCCCTTGCTGTCTGAGCCTTCTCCAGTCCTGCTTGAGGATGCCCAGCTCCCAGCTCCTGCTCTACAGGGGCGGCCTGAGAAGCTCAAGTTCGGGTTAAAGTGGGATCTTTGGAGACACCTTGGAAAGAGTACCCATAGCCTTTGACCTGAGCTCAACTTGGGTGGACATCCAGCTTGGTATCCCTTGGGTGGTCATTGGCACGTTAACCTCTTTACCCTTTTTCAGTCTTCATCTCTAAGTGAGCAAAATGCCACCAGTTCCTGTGAAGTGGTGAGGCTCTGTGACTGTCCCCAGCTCAGTCACTGCCACAGAGCAGGTAGCAGCTGGCTTTGGAGCAAAGGTTCCTGGGTCTTCATGTCTACAAGTCCAAGGGTCACAGTCTGGGTTCTCCCCTGGCTGGAACAAAAACCATGGGATGGGTGGGTGCAAACTTGGAGGTCCCTGTGGGTGGGTCTTATCACCCACATTCTGGGAGCTGCTAGGCTGGAGGCTTTGGTTGCTGTGGAGATGGGAGGGTGGGTGGTGTGAGGTGGGGCTGGGCTGGTGGCTCAGATAAGGCAGGGACACCCAGCTGGGGAAGGGTGGGGCTGAGGTGGAAGGATGAGAAGCCTGCTGGCTGCTGACCTGAGCCAGGGTGCCTTCCGCCACCTGGGCTTGCCTCCCTCCACGGTACCAACGCCCTCCCATTCCCTTCCCTCCTTTCATCCCTCCTTTCCTGCTGCAGCCTGCTCTTTTGGTCTGTGTCCATGGAGGTTGATGGGACCTTGGAGTATGGACATGCTCAGAGGTGTGCTTGGAAGAAGTGGAGTGACGAGGAGTGGGCTGGAAGAAGCTGAGAAGTGAGGAATTGGCTCGGGAGAAGGGGGCTACCGGTGGGTGGAGTAGGTGGGTGCCTGCACAGTGTGATGTGACAGAAGCCAAGAAATCAATGCCACCCCCACTCCTTGCCTCCTACTCTCTCCCATATTCTCTCTCCTCTTTTCTTTCACTCCAAAACATTTTCCCTGCTGGCCTTCTGACAGCCTAAAATTTCCTTAGTAAGAGCCTGTTCGCTGGGCTGTGGATGAGCTCAGTGGGCAGAGTGCTTACCTAACATACACAAAGCTCTAGGCTCTGTCCACAGCATCGAACAAACCAGGCCTGGTAGCTCATGCCTGGAATCCCAGCACTCCAGACATAGAGGCAGAAGGATCGGAAATTCAAGGTTATTGTTGGTTATGTGGCAATGTTGAAGCCAGCCTGGACTACAGGAGACCTGCCTCAAAACCAAACCAAAAAAAATGCCCTTATTCTTTAAGGCTAGTTCCAAATTTATTTTGTTTTGTTTTGTTTTTTGGGGTAGGGTCTCGCTCTAGTCCAGGCTGACCACCTGGAAGTCACTCTGTAGTCTCAGGGTGGCCTTGAACTCACGGTGATCCTCCTACCTCTGCCTCCTGAGTGCTGGGATTAAAGGCTGTGCCACCACGCCTGGTTTTATTTTTTTGGTTGTTTGTTTTAATTGCAAATTTAAATACATATGTGCCTAAAGGAGTAATGGGAAGTCACTGAGCAGCATCCTCTGACACCCAGGGCAGATGCTGGGATGCAGGACCGGCCAGCTGTGGATCTGAAGGACCTGGTGGTGGTGGGAGTGAAGCCGGGGGCTCAGTGACTCAAGCCAGTTTTACATGGGGTGCTATTGTGCTCAGTGGAATTAAATTCTATGTATCCTTGAGCAATGACTTAACCTGTTGAAGTCTCAAGTTCCTCACCTACAAACCTGAGATCCTAGTCAGTTCACAGGGCTGTGATGTCGGGGTGAACTAGAAGAATGTGAAGGGCTGTGCACAGAGCCAGCCATGATACAGACAGTCCATGCACACCAACTATGAATATAACCGTGCCCATCGGTGAGTGGAGTCATTTTCCTGAGTGGCTGGTGGTGGAGGGCTGCTGTCTGTGCACGTGTGAATATGACTCTCATGTCTGGCCATGTCATCTGGGACCCTCACTTTCCAACACTCTGATGGACAGTCACTTCTCCACCATGCACCCCACACTCAGTGTTCAGGGTGGGACGGCAGGATATTCTAAAGTCAGCCATTCTCCCTGCCAGGCTGTTTCGGCTCTCCACAGTGACACTTCTCGGCTCCCCTGACCTCTGCCCTTGGCCACTGTCTGTAAGATCTGCCCATGATCCCTCTCACTTTCACTGGGAAAGCAAACCTCCTGACTGGCTCCCTCGAAATGTCCCCGTACTCTTGTTACCCAACTTCCTGCCCTTTCCTCTCCTTTCTGAAAAGCATGTGTGTTCTTCTCGAGCCAGCCCTCCGCTTGGGCACAGCCCTTCTGCCTGCTGCATTGGTAAGCTGCCCTTCCTTAAAGCCACCCTCCCGGAGGAGCCCTTTCTGTCCCACAAGTGCCACTCCCCTCTGCCTTCCCCCACCAGGAGGCCACAGGACCTAGATATATAAGTAGAGGGTGTCACTTCTCATGGTGCCTCTCCTACCTCCTTCCCAGCACTGGCCTCAGGCTTCTCTGGGATTTGAGTCTCTCTGCCCCTCCTTTCCTCCAGACTCTCACTCAGTGTTTTTGCACACTTCCGGTGTGCCTGGTCCTTTGCTGAAGACAGAGGTGCCCAAGATCTGCCCACCTACATTCCTGATTCTATTTCTGTTTTGTAGTTTAGTTTTAGGCTTGTTTTAAATATTTATTTATTTATTTGCAATCAGAGAGAGAGAGAGAGAGAGAGAGAGAGATAGAAGAGAGAAAGAGAGAATGGGTGTGCCAGGGCCTCCAGCTGCTGCTGCTGAAAAACAAAACAAAACAAAACTCCAACTGCATGGGCCACTTTGTGCATCTGACTTTACGTGGGTACTGGGGAATCAGACCCAGGTCATTAGGTTTTGGATGCAAATACCTTAACTGATGAGCCATCTCTCCAGCCCCAGATAGTTGTATTTTTTTTAAAGATTTATTTATCGGTGAGCAGAGAGAGAGAGAGAGAGAGAGAGAGAGAGAGAGAGAGAGAGAGAGAGAGAGAGAGAGAGGTGGGCCAGGGCCTCTTGCAACTGCAAACTCCAGCTTCCTGCACCATCTGGCTTTACATGGGTACTGGGGAAATAAACCTGTGCTATCAGGCTTTGCAAGCAATGTTTTTAACCACAGAGCAATCTCTCCAGCCCTAGTTTTAGTTTTTTTTTAAATATCTTTATTATCGGTAATTAGATACATTGTATGAGCAAATCCTGTGATGGTGGTCCCATTTCCCTCCTCTCTGTCCCCAACCCGATGGGAACCCTCCTCAGTGCACATACTGGATCGGTCCATGGGGCAGGGGGTTACGAATTGTACAAGAGGTAACTAGTGTTTTCCCCCTGTTGTGTGCTGTTGCTGAGGGGGGCAATGCCTCTGGATATTCTCCCCCACTATGGCTCTTACATTCTTTCCACTCCCTCTTCTGCTCAGTTCCCTGAGTCATGGTGGGTGAGTTTTAAGTCTGCTTTATTGTTGAGATCTTAAGTATCTCTGGACTTCGGCTTCAGGTTGTGGTGGGTATCCTTGGTGTCGGTCTCCATTGACCTTTCCTGGGTTATCTGACTTGCTGTGGTGATTGGTCTCTTGTTTATCTCGCCTAGTTTTAGTTTTTGAGATAGGGTTTTTCTAAGTGCCCAAGACTGGCCTTGAACTCAAAGCAGTGTTGGCCACCAGGCTACCTTACCCAGCTCTGTCTTAGTCCTCCATGCCCCCTCCTTTTTTTTTTTCTTGTTTCTCGAGGTAGGGTCTTGCTCTAGTCCAGGCTGACCTGGAATTCACTATATAGTCTCAGGGTGGCCTTGAACTCACAGCAATCCTCCTACCTCTGCCTCCTGAGTGCTGGGATTAGAGGCGTGCGCCACCACGCCCGGCCATGCCCCCTTCTTTATGTAGCTCAGGCTGGTCTTGAACTCAGTATGTTGCTGAAGGTGACTTTGAACCTTCTACGTGCTGGGATTATAGGCATGTGCCACCATGTCGGTTCATGTGGTGCCAGGGATTAAACCCAGGTGCCCTGCGCATGCTAGGCAAGCCTGTACCCTCTGAGGTGCATCCTCAGCCTGCCTACTTTCTCATCATGCCACCTCTAGCGATTTCTTTCACTCCCCAAAACGTGTCCTGGGTTGGTCTTTTGACCTTCTTTCTCCCCTGGCAATCACAGACTCCCACCTCAGCAAATGGCTCACGGGTCACTGTTTCTAGCCTGGTGCCTCTCCAAGCTCTTTTCCTCTGACGTTCCCAGTTGTCTAAGCTGCTGCATAGGAAATGGATCCATCCTCTCCCTCTCCCTCCCTCTCTCTCCTTCCCTATCACCACTTCCTCAGCTCACACCTGCCTTGCCTAGAGGTCAGGTCTTCGGTGGTCATGCTTCTCTGCTGTGCATCTTCCTGTCCCTGGCCTCATGCATGCCCTAGTCTGGACCTTCCTGTCCCCTACCTGAACACTGTTGCAGCTTCCTGGCTGGACTCCCTGTGGTCCACTTCTGTCTGCCTCATTCACCTCCCAGGCTGCAGCCAGAGTCATTTGCCTTCCATGATCCCTGCTGCCCACAGACCAGAATCTACCTCTAGTGTGGCCGTGAGTATAGAGAGAGGTCCCAGTGTGTCTCCTTGTCACTCACTACCTTTGCTCATGCCTTTGCCTTGGAAGAATCCTCTTCCCTAAACTGGGTGTGGCTCACTCCCTTAAACCCAGCATGTGGTATGCTGAAACCGGAGGACCAGAGTTCAAGGCCAGCCTGGACTAGATGGCGAGTTCCAAGACAGCCTGGGTTATAGATGGAGGAAAATATGTTTTTTTCAGTTATTTATTAATTGAGGTAGGGTCTCACTCTAGCCCAAGATGACCTGGAATTCAGGCTGGCCTCAAACTCACAACGTTGGCCTCTGAGTGCTGGGATTAAAAGTGTGCACCACCACACCTGACCTTTTTTCAGTTTTGGGATGATCTCAAAGTGGGCATCCTTCAAGGCATCTGCCAAGCACGTCTTCCTCTGGACAACCTTTTCATTCTCCCCCCCCCCACACCCCAATGACACCTCCTTCTATCTTCCCTCAGTCCCCAGCTGCCTTATCTGGTGTGTGCCTCTGCGCACACCAGTTCTCTGTGAACATGGCTTCTTCCTGGAGGGGCTGCTTCTCTCCCTGAGGCTCAGCATAGAGCACTGTGCTGTGTTCACTGCAGAATACATACTTGGGAATGTTTGAATGGATACACAAGTCAGTGCCAGATGGATGGATGGATGGATGGATAAGTTTTTATAACAACAGCTATTAACAAAGAAAAATGAACATCGTGAGGGGGCACTCTTTTAAAAAATATTTTTATTTATTTATTTTTTTTTGCAAGCAGAGGGAGATAGAAGAGAAAGGGAATGGGCACATCAGAGCCTCCAGCCACTGCAAAGGAACTCCAGATGCACAGGCCACTGTGCATCTGGTTTTATGTGGGTACTGGGAATTGAACCCAGGTCCCTAGGCTTTGCAGGCAAGGGGCTTAACCGCTGAGCCACCTCTCCAGCTCCAAGAGGGTACTCTTTTTTTTTTTTTAAAGTGAAGATTTTCTTGTAACTTTTTTTTTAAATTTATTTTTCAAGCAGAGAGATACAGAGAGATAGATAGATAGAGCACCAGAGCCACCACCTTGTGGGTCTGGCTTATGTGGGTCCTGGGGAATTGAACCCAGGGCCTTAGGCACTGGAGGCAAGTGCCTTAACCGCTGAGCCATTTCTCCAGCCCGAGGGTACTCTTTAATGTGTACCAGAATGCATTTTGCTCATCAGACATTTCAAAGCGAGCACTCAGAGAAGTGAGACGTTCCAGTTTCCTTTTGTGTATCTGAGAGACAGGGTCTGGTCTCAAAGATGCCTTGGTTCTAGAATTCTAAACAGACTTAGGAAACCTGGAAGATTCTAGTCTCTTTCCATGGTGCACCTGACACAGCACTGGGTGCCATGCTGAAGACAGTCAACTTGAGCTGTGTTGACCCTGAACATGTTCTTTTTTTTTTCTAAAATACTTTATTCATTTTCAAGCAGAGAGAGAGAGAAAGAGAGAGAGAGAGAGAGAGAGAGAGAGAGAGAGAGAGAGCACACCAGGGCCACTACCTTGTGGGTCTGGCTTATGTGGGTACTGAGGAATTGAACCCAGAGCCTTAGGCACTGGAGGCAAGTGCCTTAACCGCTGAGCCATCTCACCAGCCCCATACCCTGGACATGTTCTTAACCTCCCTACACCTTGGTTTTCTCAGCTGTGACATGGGTCTGCCTTTCAAGGTTGTAGTGAGAGTCTGCATGGTTTCTGTACAGTGTTCTTCAGTTTCTAGCACGTGATGCTGAGCCTAGTGGAACAGGTCTGTAATCCATCTACTTGGGAGGCTGAGGCAGGAGGTTCATATTCGAGGCATGCCTGGACTACAGAGTGAGTTTGAAGCCAGTCTGGGTAATTTAGGAAGACACTGTCTTAAAGTAAAAAGTGAAGAAGCCAGGCGTGGCGCACACCTTTAATCCCAGCACTCGGGACTCAGAGATAGAGGGATCGACATGAATTTGAGGTCAACCTGAGCTAAAGTGAAAGCCTACCTTGAAAAACCAAAAAAAGGGCTGGAGAGATGGCTTAGTGGTTAAGGTGTTTGCCTGCAAAGCAGAAAGACCAGAGTTCAATTCCCAGGACCCATGAAAAGCCAGATGCACAAGTGCATGTGTCTGGAGTTCATTTGCAGTGGCTGGAAGCCCTGGCGTGCCCATTCTCTGTCTGTCTGTCTGTCTGTCTGTCTGTCTGTCTGTCTCTCTCTCTCTCTCTCTAATTCAATAAGTAAATTTTTTTAGAGTGAAGAAAAAATGCTAAAAGAGGTGTAGCTCTGCAGGAGAGTACTTGGCTAGTTTATACTAAGTTCAGTCCACAGTATCACACAGAGGCACACGCAGTAAGCACCTTTCACGGGAGCTAGGGAGACGGCTCAGTAGCTAAAAGCCCTTGCTGAGCAAGGCCAGAAGCCATGCAAAGCCAGATACTATGTCTATAACCCCAGCACTCCTACAGTAGTGGAGGCAGAGTTAGGAGAATGCTGAAGCTCACTGGCTATCTAGTGTGGCATGGTGGAAGGCGAGGACAGACAGCTAAAGTTGTGCTTTGATCACACACACGTGTGGCATACCCTCACATACAGGAGAAAGAAACAAGGAATGTACGTGCTGGCCGACAGCGGTTGCCATTCAGAAGCTGGCGGCTGCTCTACCTGAGGGAAGAAAGCATCTATGCCAGGTGCCCAGCAGCCAGTACTTGGGTACCTGCTCCTACTTTTCTACTTCCTCCCCTGGCATTTAGAAAAAGGTCAACAGGGCTGGGGAGATGGCTCAGTGGCGAAGGCACTTGCCTGCAAAGCCTAAGGACCCAGGTTCAATTCCTCAGCATTCATGTAAAGCCAGATGCACAAAGGGGTGCATGCATCTGGAGTTCATTTGCAGCGGCTGGAGGCTCTGGTGTACCATTCTCCCTCTTTCTTCTCTCTCTCTCTCTCTCTGCTTGCAAATAAATAAAAATAAAAGATAAAGGTCAACAGTCTCAACAGGACAGTAGGGACTTTCAGATGGAGTGGACACGCCAGGGCCTCTATATTGCAAATGAACTCGATTCATGTGCTATTTTGTGCATCTAGCTTTATGTGGCTACTGGGGACTGGAACTCTAGTCATTAAGCCTTATCACCAAGCCCCTAAACCGCTGAGTCATCTCTTCAGCCCGGTTTTGTTTAAGGCAAGGCCTCACACTATAGCCCAGGCTGCTTGAAAGTCACTATGTAACCCAGGCTGGCCTTCAGGGTACAACAATCTTCCTGCCTCAGTTTCCCAAGTGCTAGGATTATAGGCGTGAGGCACCACGCCCAGCTTATCCCTCGTTTTCTAGGTAAGAAACAGGCAGAGAGGGTAAATAACTTGCCCAAGATCTGTGTACACAGCTTTGGAGTAAGTCACTGCCCAAGCCCAGGCCCAGGCCCTCTGGCCCCAGAGCTGTCTGTCCAGGCTTGGAACCACCCTGCATCCCTCCTCGCCTTCCCTCTTTTCACTCTGTAGCCTCATCAGAGCCTGTGCAGGGAGGACAGGGAGGAAGGGAGGGAAGGAGGACAAGGAGGGGGGAGGGAGGAAGGGAGGGAGGGAGGAAGGGAGGGAGGGAGGACAGGGAGGGAGGATTGCACCCAGGAAGAAGACGTGGGCTGTTCTCAAAATCTATTACACAGACAGGCCCTGAACCCCTAGGCGCACAGAGGGCCGGCCAGCACTCCTGGGGCAGTGGACAACTTTGTGGGACCAGGGATGTGGCTCAGGCCCCAAAGGTGCTTTATATACGCTCTAGGGCGAGCAGGGGCAGGGGTGTGGATTCCCACCAGGCCAGGGTCACGGTCATGGTCAAGGTTTCAGCCTGTGGTTTCCTTCTGCAGCCTCCGCGTGCGTGCGCTCTTGCGGGTGGGTGACTGGGTCCCTTTCTGGGGCGCCTGGAGAAGAGGTGGCCGGCGGCTGGGGAGGGAGGGAGGCCCTTGGAAGCTGGCCCAGAGAGGGACTGGGGCCTGGGCAGGGCCGGGGCCACCGGCACGGCCCGGGATGCCGGCTGAGCCCTGGCGTCATTTCCTCCGGAGCCGGAGAACAATGGCTCAGAACCGAGGCGGCCCGCGCGCCCCGTCCTCCGGGGCTGAGCCCGGCGCCCCCCGCGCGCCCCTGTCCCCCCAGAGCCTGGAGAGGCGCCGAGGGATGAGGACGCCGCCGCGCCCTGGTTCGCCCTCGCTGCTGCCGGAGCCGGCTCGCGCCTGACACCTGTCCCGTCCGCGCACGCACCTGCCTCCGACCCGCATGGAGCGGCTGCACAAGGTGCGCGCGCAGCAGCCACCGGGCCGGGCGGGGCTGGCGCGGGGGACCGGGTGGGGGGGTCGCTGATGCCACCTGGTGGCCGCCGCCGCGCAGTACGCCGGGGTCCTCCCTCCCCTCCCCCAGGCCTAGGGCAGACCCGCGCCCCTCGCCCTCGCCCCCACGCAATGCCCACTCGCCCGCTTGCTTCTCGCTCTCCCCAGCAAACTCTCACCTCCCCTGGGAGCGTCAGCTCCTCCCGAGACTCCAGTGTGCCGGGCTCTCCCTCCAGCATCGTGGTGAGTACCCTGTGGCCACCTGCACCTCAGCTGGGCAGAGGGAGGGGTGGGTCACTCCTCACCCCCTGGGACCCCTCCCTCGGCGGTGGTCCTGTGAGCCCTGGCTGGTGGAGAGACTCAGGGATCCAGGGGAGAGTCTTCAGTGCCGCAGCAAGGTCTGATCTGGTCACAGAGTGGCTCAGAGGCCAAGAATTCTCATTTGTTTAAAGTGACCAGCTAGGGCTGGAGAGATGGCTCAGCGGTTAAGGCACTTGCCTCCAGTGCCTAAGGCCCCGGGGTTCAATTCCCCAGGACCCACCTATGCCAGACCCACAAGGTGGTGGCCCTGGTGCGCTTTCTCTCCCCCCCCCTCTCTCTCTGCTTGAAAATATTTTTTAAAAAAATAAAGTGACCATCTAGAGCCTGGTAATGGAGACACGCTCCTATAAATCCCAGAACCTAGCAGGTGGAGGATCAGGAAATGCAAGGCCTATACTGACAGAGTCTGATGCCAGTCCAGAGATAAATAAATAAATTAAATATAAATAAATAAATGCCTAAACTTAACATAATGGAGTTATCTCCTGGGAGTTGACATCTAAAACGGCTTGTTTTCTTGGTCACTAACTAGGTCCTGAGCCTATGAGACCTGGGTCCTAGGCCAGGCTTTGGGCATATTTGTTCCATTTGAGTCACTTCCCTTTAGGCCAAGATGGACAACCAGGTGCTGGGTTACAAGGACCTGGCTGCCATCCCCAAGGACAAGGCCATCCTGGACATAGAACGGCCTGACCTCATGATCTATGAGCCCCACTTCACCTACTCCCTCCTGGAGCATGTGGAACTGCCCAGAAGCCGGGAGGTGAGAAGAGAGGGGTCCTGTGGGCACACTTGGGGACCACGGGAATCAGCCCAGTGGGGAACACTTGGATCAGGCTTGCGTGGGCCCCAGGAGCCGAGGGCAGACGACATGGTTGAACAGTGGCATTATGAGAGGGTGGAAGGGGTGAAAAGTAAACCATGCTGAAGGAGCACCGGCAGTGGTGTGGCCTTCTTGCCTGTTCCCTTCCTATGACACAAAGGCGATGTATTGATCTGCCTGTGTCTCACAGGCATTCAGGGAGCAGGGGATGACACCTGTCACTTTTACTCAAGCAAGGCGTCATGTTGGGGTGAGCTGGGGCAGGACTGGGAGACTTAAGTTCTAAGAAGCCATCCAGTCATGACATCATGCTGGCTGTTTATTAGTCTGGGCAGGTCATTCTTTGTCACTTTCTAAGGGCAGAGCCATAGCTGGTTCCCAGCTGATCCTCAAACATGAGGCACATTCTTCACAGATCCATACTTTATAAGGAAAGACTCGAGATGTGGAGAATACCTGGCAGAGGCAGAATGAAGGCCAGGCTATGGGTTGGCAATGGCCTGAGAAAGACGGAAATTGGCTAGGAATCTGGGTGAAGTTGGTGGGGAGGGGTGATGTGGCCCCTCTGAGGTTGTGGGGTCAAGAGTTTCATTGAAGCGGGCGTGGTGGCGCACGCCTTTAATCCCAGCACTCGGGAGGCAGAGGTAGGAGGATTGCTGTGAGTTCAAAGGCCACCCTGAGACTACATAGTGAATTCCAGGTCAGCCTGGACTAGAGCAAGACCCTACCTCGAAAAAAAGAAAAAAAAAAAAGAGTTTCATTGAACTTGCACCTCCTTTCCACTTACAGCGCTCGCTGTCACCCAAATCTACATCCCCTCCACCATCTCCAGAGGTAAGATTGCCCCAGCCCTGTTTCCCCCCCCCGCCCTGTTTTGATGGGGCCCTCGTTTCCCACCCCACCCCACGCCCCAGCCCAAGCTCACAGAGCCTACAGGATAACAGAATTAGAAAATCCCAGCTGGTCACTCTGTCCATCTGTCTGTCTGACCCAGGACCTCATTTAACCCTTTCTCCCCATGGGCATCCTGAACAGGTGGACAGAGTCTTTGGACATGCTTATTCTGTCACCATATTGTCCTGGGTTGGGGGTGTGAGCTGTCAGAGTAGGAGGACATGAGGGAGGGGGTGCCACGTACGTGCAGGTGAGGAGTATGGATCTAGGAGTCACACCCTTTTCCACAGGTGTGGGCAGAGAGCAGGACCCCTGGGATCATCTCTCAGGCTTCAACCCCAAGAACCACAGGAACCCCTCGGACCAGCCTGCCCCATTTCCACCATCCGGGTATGTTTCATTGTCATTCTAGCTGTGTCCTTTCCCTGGGACTTTCTTGGTTTTTCCCTTAAGACCCCCAAATTCTTTCATTTCCTACTGTCTGGGGTACAGACCTAGCTAGTCCCACTTGTACCAGGACACCCTGCAAAGCTCCCATCAGTGACGAGCTTCTCGCTTCTCTCCCACCCAGTCTCGCCCTACAAGGGTGTGTCAGCACCTGCAGTTTTCTTGGCTCACGGCCCCACTCTGGCCTGTTCCATCTTCTTTACCCTTTTCTCAGAGCCACCATCCCCTGTCACCAGCATGTCCCCCTTCTCAACTGCTCTTGTTCCCTCTCTCAGAGACCACTCGCCCAGATTTCAACATCTATAAGAAGCCACCCATCTATAAGCAGAAAGGTAAGGATCCCCCCTCCCCGGACTTCTTCCCTCCTGCCCACATGCTTTGGGGCTGGGCCATGTGCTGAGGGTCAGAAGGGGGATGGGAGGGGTGCTTCATAACACCTATAATAATATTTGCCTATGCTCTCTGCTGTGTGCTGCTGTTCTTTCTGGGGTCTCATGGGTGTGATGACAGAAGGGTGGGCCAGGTTGGCTGGGGCAGACTGTGTGGGCCAACGCCAAAAACTAGCTTCTGTCTGCAGAGTCCCTGGGAGGCAGCCCTCAGAGCAAGCACCTCATCGAGGACCTCATCATCGAGTCATCCAAGTTCCCTGCGGCACAGCCTCCCGACCCTAACCAGCCCGCCAAGATTGAAACTGACTATTGGCCATGTCCCCCGTCGCTGGCAGTTGTGGGTATGAAAATCCAGAGAGAAGAGAGAAGGGAGGCTTTCTCTCTGCCCTGTGCTGCCCCCCCCCAATGAACCCATCTCTACCTACCCACGCCCTGAAATTCCACCTAGGCTTTCTACACCTTCATGAGCCCCCAGGCTCATTGCTCACTTCTCCCTTGCATCTCTGTTGTGTGGGCACACTTGTTAATCAGCCTTCCTGATCATGTGTTCAGTCACTCAGCAGACGTTTCTCAAGCTGCTGCTGTGTCCCAGGCCCTGTAATAGGGAGATCTTGGAAAGAGAAAAAGAAATTGGCCCTCAGAGAATTTAAGGTGTGGGAATGTGTTTCCTACCCAGCTTTACAGCAAGAATATGTGACTCTTTATTGTTAACTGCTATTATTATTAATATTATTATTCTGGGGAGCGAAGCCAGGGCTTTGTGCGTGCTAAGTACATATTCTACCCAGCTACACCCTCAGCTCCCGGCCTTATATTTAAAAAGGAATTTGCATTGCTTTTTGGCCTTTTGGCTGTGATCGTGTGTAGTGCCTGGTCTTATCAGTTTAATATCTGACTCGGTCTCTGTCCAAGGTGGATTTTGGGAAGTAGGAGTAGTGATGGGATCCTGCTCCATACATTGACCTGGTATTGTAGTACCTCCACGAACTGTAAACCCCCTCGGGGACTAGGCATGGTGGTACATGCCTTTAGTTCCAGTTGGGAGACTGAGGTAGAAGGGTTGTTTGACGAGGCTAGGCTGGGCAACATAGCAAGACTATGTCTTAATATTTTTTAAAATATTTATTTATTTTTTAAATATTTGGGGGGCTGGGTATAGCGGCACATGCCTTTAATACCACCAGTACTTGGGAGGCATGGGTAGGAGGATCGCTGTGAGTTTAAGGCCAGCCTGGGACTGCAGAGTGAGTGCCAGGTCAGCCTGGTCTAGAGTGAGATCCTACCTCGAAAAAAGTAAAATATATATATATATATATATATATATATATATATATATATATATATGTCCAAAACAGAGTGCTCACATAAAGCCAGATGCACAAGTTGGTTTATGCATCTGGAGTTCGTTTGCAGTGGCAGAAGGTCCTGTTGTTCCCATCTTCCCTCTCTCTCTTTCTGCTTAAAAATAAATAAAAATATTGTCCCATTCCATTTATCTGAAATAATAAATGAATAAAATGTTTATTTATTCATAAGGAGAGAGAGAGAATAAGTACAGGTGCACCAGCCCATCTTGCTACCGCATATGAACTCCAGATGTATGCACCACTTTGTGCATCTGGCTTTATATAGGTACAGGGGAATTGAACCCTGCTGGCAGGCTTTGCAAGCAAGCAAGTGCCTTTAATTGCTGAGCCATCTTCCCTCCAGTCTAGCACAGGGTGACCTAGAATTCACTCTATGCCCCAAGCTGGTCCTTTGACTCAGCCTGGGATTAAAGGTATGAGCCACTAATTCCCAGATAAATTTTTTTTCATGAAATAAACACAAATCAGATTCTGTAGTCTTTTCGAGGTCCAGCCCAGTACCATATGTGGCTGGAGCGCCTTCACTGTCTCCATGGCCCCAGAACTACATCTTCTATGTCTAATGGCTCCATGGACGATGCACACATTCCCGCACCCCCACCACCAATGGCTGCACTGACTCTCGTACTCCTGTCCTAGAGACGGAATGGAGGAAGCGGAAGGCATCTCGCAAGGGGGCAGAGGAAGAGGAAGAGGAGGAAGATGATGACTCCGAAGAAGAGATTAAAGCAATCAAGGAGCGTCAGAAGGAGGAACTCAGTAAGGTAGCATCTGGACTCCCCACATCTTCTGGGGGACAAATGTTCTCGCCCTGCAGCTGGTCTAAAGGATTGTTACCACAGAAGCACTTGGATTAGAGCAGGCTCTTCTCCTTTCCCAGGATTCCAGTTGCTGTTTTTGAAAGGACCCCTGAATTTTGGGGGGGGGGTATGCCCTTGAGATTAGGGTCCAAAGCCCAGCAGGCTGAGTAGTTCACAGGAGACAAAGGAGAGCTTGGGCTACTGGCCCAGGTGAGGGCAGAGATTTGAGAGCTGTGACAAGGTCATTGCTAGGGATATGTCTTGTGCTGTGAATGTGGTCATAGCAGAATTCCGTTGATCAGTTTTGTTTTTATTTTTTTATTTTTCGAGGTAGGGTCTCAATCTAGCCCAGGCTTACCTGGAATTCACTATGTAGTCTCAGGGTGGCCTCGAACTCACAGCAATCCTCCTACCTCTGCCTCCCGAGTGCTGGGATTAAAGGCATGCACCACCACACCCAGTGTTTTGTTTTTTTTTTTA
>PVHP010028812.1:0-22844 GCA_004024765.1 Zapus hudsonius | reverse complement strand
TCAGCCATTAGCTGCTTCATATTTGCATTGCAGTTGTGGTCAGGAGTCATATTGTTCTCTATTTGCGATTGTGTGTGTGTTGCCTCTATTTCTTTGCCAGTCTCCTGCTCCATAAAGGGACTAGGGGGCCTGGGTTGTGGAGTTCCGTCTTTGATTTCTGTGGGTTTTTTCCTTTGATTTCTTCCCATGTCTAGGTATCGGTGAGTGGGACTCTGGCACCCTGGGGGGTGTTGATCAGCCTGTTTTGCTTCCAATGGGAAGATCACCAGGTTTGATCTTAAACAAACGACTTTCCTGTTGGGGAGTTCTATGCCCAGCGAGGCTTAGTTTATTACCTTACTGGATCACCCTGCTCCCAGATGGTATGCTGGAGTAGAAACACAGCCCCAGCACTCCCACTATAGGGCCCAGTGTTCTCCCACCTGGCTGTGCCCACCTATCTGGTGCCCGCCGGAGACGCCTTTGCCCCTTCAGCACTGGCTGAGGTTTCCCGGTGGTGCCTGAGGCCTGGCTCCACCCGGCAGCTGCAGTCCCGCGCACTAGGGGTCTCAGGGGGAAGTGTGCCCAAGAATCAGTGGTACATGGTCCCTGGTGCCTGCCGAAGCGGCTTTTTTCCCTCTCAGCCCTGGCCGAGGTTCCCCAGAGTCTGAGGGTCCTGCACGTGCTCGGGAACTGTGCTAGCTCAACTTGCCCGTGGAACAGGAACGCCTGTGTATTGGAGGGGTCTCAGGGAGAAGTGCGCCCAAGAATCACTGGAGGGTCAGTGGCCTGTGGTCCCCAGCGCCCGCCAAAGCAGCCTTTGTCTTCCCTGCCCTGGCTGAGGTTCCCCGGTGTCTGAGAGTTGGCCCCGCCTGGCAGCTACGGACAGAGTGCTCGTTCAGTTTGCCCGAGGGGCGATTGCCTGTGTATGTGGAGGGGGTCTCAGGGAGAAGTGCGCCCAAGAATCAGCTGGAGGGAGGCTGAGGGAAGGAGGTCCAGGGAGGGAGCGGTTTTCAGCCGTGTGGAGGAGCGGGAGGTAGGGGTGGGGGAAGGGCGGCGCTTTGTCCCTCTGCCGAGTAGAAAGCAGATGGGGAAACCAGACCCCCGGCTATTGTGGAGCTGGGGAGACGGTAGGTTTGGGTTCAAGGCCAGCTGTGGTCCCGGGTTTGGATCCCAGCTGAAGAATCAAACCTTTTCGAAGAGAGTCCTGGCGAGGCTGCTACTAGTTCGCCATGATGCTCCCCAGTTTATTTTTAACCGTGGTTAAAAAAATATGTATATATACTAGGGCTGGAAGAGCCTGATGGCCTGGGTTCAATTCCCCAGAACCCATGCAAGGCCAGATGCACAAAGTGGCACATGCATCTGGAGTTTGTTTGCAGTGGCAGAAGGTCCGTACACATACTTTCTCTCCCTCTCTCTGTGACTCTCTTTCAAGTAAATAAAAACATTAAAAAAAATAAACTAGCTGGGCATGGTGGCACATGCCTTCAATCCCAGCCCTAGAGAGGCAGAGGTAGGAGGATCACTGTGAGTTTGAGGCCAATCTGGGAGTGAGTTCCAGGTCAGCCTGTGCTAGAGTGAGAACCTACCTTAACCCCCCCCCCAATACTATTATTTATCTGTTATGGTTTGAGATGCCACCATCCCTCCACAGGCTTATTTCCCACCTGGAGGTACAGCTTTGAGAGCTTGTGGAGCCATTAGGAGATGGGGCCTAGTTGGTTATAACAGGACTCTAGTTGGCATTGGGCCTTTAAAGCTTCTACCTGGCACCTGATTCCCATCATCATCCATCATGAGAATGGCCACCACCACCTGATCCTGTTGTCACAAACTGAGCCATTCCACATGCCTTTCCTGTTATGATGTTCTGGAACCCTCTGAAACAGTGAGCCAAAATAAATTTCTGCTCCCTGAAGTTGTTTGTGGGAGAAATGTAGGTCATAGCAATGTAAAAGTAATGAACTCATCATCATAACCATCACAATGTGTGCAACACAGTAGTGTTAGTGGTATTCACACTGGGTGTAGCAAACACCCATAGCTTTTATCCTTGTACCCTGAAACCATATCCATTCATGTTTATTTTCTCTGGGTTCTATAACACAGTGTCACAGATTATATTCCTAAGCAACAGAAATTTATATTCTCACGGAGAAGGAGGCTGGAAGTCAAGTAAGAAGCTGCCTGGTGAGCTGAAGAGATGGCTCAGCAGTTAAGGCACTTGCCTTCAGAGCCTAACGATCCAAGTTCGATTCCCCAGTACCCACATAAGCCAGATGCACAAAATAGCACATGGAGTTTGCAGTGACTAGAGGTCCTGGCATGCCTATACACACACACACACACACACACACACACTCTCTCTCTCTCTCTCTCTCTCTCTCTCTCTCTCTCTCTCTCTCTCTCTCTCTCTCCATATATATGCAAATAAAAAAAGAAGCTGCCTGGAGTTCCTCATGCTTTCTTCCTTTGCTTGGGTATTGCTTGACCCCTCTTGCTGTCTCTATTTTCACACACCCTTTGTTCTCAGCATGGTCATCCCTGGTGTCTCTGCCTGTTTTGAAATGACATCAGTCATATTGGCCTAGGCCACACATTTATTACATCATTGAACATTAATTATTTTAAAACATCAGACAAATACAGCCTCTTTGTGGTTAGGATTTTAGCAGATAATTATCCAAACTATAACACCATTTAACTTCAACATTCTATTTTTTCCCTGTCTCAAGTCCCTGGTAAGAACCATTCTACTTTCTGAGTTTGACTACTCTAGGTAGCTCGTAGAAGTGGATTTTGCTTTTTCTAAGTGACTTATTTCACTTGGCATCATGTCTTCAAGGTGCTTTATATTGTATTTTGTGACCCCCTCCAGCATTCTAATTATAAGTGGGCCATAAGCATGATTTTATCTCTTTTTAGGTAGGGTCTTGCTCTAGCCCAAGCTGATCTGGAATGCACTATGTAGTCTCAGAGTGGCCTCAACTCATGACGATCCTCCTACCTCTGCCTCTGAGTACTGGGATTAAAGGTGTGCACCACCACACCTAGCTCTCAAACATTCTTTCTAGTACCTCTTCTGTAATGGTCCTTGAGCCTTGGAAGGTGTGATAGAGATGTCTCACTTTGTGCTGAACATTCCACTGTCACTTCTTAGCACTTTGGTAAGTTTTGAGTCTCTCCAGTGTCACTACCATCTGAAAAGAGAAGCTTCTCTAACCAAAAGTAATTTATGGGCATAAACATAAGTATTTAGAGAGCAGTTTAGTGGGCATAATATATGCATTTAGCCAGACAACAATAGTAGTTAACCCCTAAGGCTTATGACCTCTTGAGTTATAGGCTTTTGATAAGGTTTTCTGTACTAGGAAATAATTCCCTCCTGTGGAGCAAGCCTCAAATCCAGAGAGCAGTTGGTTTTCCCCATAACAGACACCACACCATTGCACGAGTTGGTACATTTGGTCTGTCCAGCCATAAGGCTTGCAGGGTCCACTGCTGGTTAAGACTGTTGATGACTTTTCTCCCCAGGCTGTGTAGCTCTTCCAGCATTCTGATAGCAAATGATTCTTTAACCATGGACCTATCTCCTTTTCTCTTTTTAAATGCTGATGTATTTATTCTTTCTCAATATCTTATGATTGTGACTTTCTCATCTCTGTGTAGAATATCTTCTGCAAGCTTATATTGATTTAGTGGTCACAAATTGCTCTCGTCTATCTTAGAAGGTCTTCATCTCTCCATCAATTCTAAAGGATCTTAACCAGCAGTGGACCCTGCAAGCCTTACGGCTGGACAGATGTCCTGTCTGCTTCTTGGTTGTGGCCTTCCACCTTCTTTCAGAATTATATATTTCAAGCAAGGAGATCTAGGCCCTTTGGCACAGGCCACTCTGCAAACCCCAACACACAACAAATAACACAAGAAACCAAGGCAAGATATCCCCACCACAAATGCTACCTCCAGTGAGAACTACTTAGAGGAAATGACAAAGAATTCCAAAACACCGTTATGATAATATATACAGCAAATTTAAGACATGAATGAAATGTTAAAGAATCAACTAAAAGAACCCAATGGACACCTGAATGATTTCAAAGAGGACACAAACAATCAAAATGCAATAAGAAAAATAAAGAGATGAAAATGGAATTCAATAAGGAGATAGGTCAAGAGAAAAATGTGGGATACTTTTAAAAATGCCAAATGTTCGAATCATGGGCATCAAGAACGTCTAGGGAGGGCTGGAAAGATAGCTCAGCGGATAAGACACTTGCCTAAGGTGCCTAAGGCCCTGGGTTCAATTCTCCAAGACCTACATAAGCCAGACCCACAAGGTAGTGGCCCTGGTGCGCTCTCTCTCTCTCTCTCTCTCTCTCTCTCTCTCTCTCTCTCTCTCTCTCTCTCTCTCTCTCTCATCTCTCTGCTTGAAAAAAAAAAAGAACATCTAGGGAGATGGCTGCAATGCCTGCCAGCCTGGGTTTAATCCCCAGACCAATTTAAAGTCAGACATGACAAGAGGTGCATGCACAGGGTGCTCATTAGCAGAGGCAGGGGGAGCATGAAAAGGTCCAGTTACAAAATCACTCACCTCTTTGGATGTGGTGGCGCACGCCTTTAATCCCAACACTTGGGAGGCAGAGGTTGGAGGATCACTGTGAGTTTGAAGCCAGCCTGAGACTACATAGTGAATTCTAGCCTGGGCTAGAGCAAGACCCTATCCCTTCCCAAAATAACAACACAATAAAAAAGACAGGTCAACAGGCTGGATCAGAAGGTATCCATACTTGTTCTGTCTTAGAGAAACCCACCATCAGACATAGACATGTTAGGTTGAACTAATGGAAAAAAAAAAAAAAGATGTTCCGAGCAATTGGAAACAGAAACAAGAAAGTGTGGCTATACTAATATTTGAAACAATAGACTTCAAAAATAACCAGAAGAGATAAAGAAGGCCACTTTATACTGATCAAGAGAACAATTCACCAAGAGGATATTATAGTCCTAAATATATTCATGCCAAACATAAGTATACCAAAATTTAGACTGAAAAATCTACTAGACATAAAGACAGACATATATCCCAACATAATAATGGGTGACTTCAATACACCACTATCACCAACAGACAGATCATCTAACAGAAAATAGAGAAACAACGGAGTCAAATAACACCAGAGAGGAAATGGATGTAATAGATGTCTACAGAACTTTCAATCCAAACTCAGCAGCATATACATTCTCCTCAGCTACTCATGGAACCCTCTAAAATAGATCATCTATAAGGACATTAAAGCAAGTCTACACAAATTCAGTAAAATTGAAGACTGTCTTAAACTATATATGAACACGATTGCAATAAATCTAGAAATTAACAAGAGAAACAACAGAAAATACATAAACTCCTGGAGCTAGAACAACACAGTATTGATTCCCCAGTGACCATGTAAACCAGATGCACAAAGTGGATCATGCATCTGGAATTCATCCCTGTCAGTCTATAATACCCATTCCCAGCAACACACTTTCTCCAGCAAATCTTCACTGCCCAAATTGTCACGATCTGGGTACCAGCATAAAAAATACTGGAGTTTATGGGGGATATCTGATTTAAACCACCACATATACCAATGATATACCAAGAAAGAAATAGTACTATTTACAATAGTCATGAAAACTTGAAATATTCTTCACCAAGGAAGTGAAAGATCTCTATAACGAAAACACTGAAGAAAGAAGTTGAAGACACTAGAAGATGAAAATATCTCCTGTGATCATGGATTAGAAGAAATTTTATTGTAAACCTGGCGTGGTGACACACGCCTTTAATTCCAGCACTTGGGAGGCAGAGTTAGGAGAATCTCCATGAGTTCGAGGCCACCCTGAGACTACATGGTGAATTCCAGGTCAGCCTGGGCTAGAGCGAGACCCTACCTCAAAAAAAACAAAAAAGAGTTGGAGAGATGGCTCAGAGGTGAAGGCACTTGCCTTCAAGGTCTCACAACGAGGGTTTGATTCCCTAGTTCCCACACAGAGCCAGCTGGCCTCAAACTCACAGCCATCCTTCCTATCTCTGCCTCCAGAGAACTGGGATTAAAGGTGTGCACCACCACACCCAACTTCTCAGTCATGTCTTTAGTCCTTGATATTACTTTTTTGGCTAATATAGTCAATTGATGATGATTTCCATTGTGTTAAATACATTTAAATAAATGAATTAATAAATAAATAAATTAAATAAATTTATTGCCAGGCATGGTGATGCATATCTTGAATCCCTGCACTCAGAGGCAGAGGTAGGAGGATCACCTTGAGTTTGAGGCCACCCTGAAACTACGTAGTAAATTACAGGTCATCCTGCGCTAGAGCAAGATCCTACCTCAAAAAAAGAAAAAGGAGGGGGTGGGCTGAAAAACCTGACAACCTGGGTGTGATTCCTCAGGACCCATGTAAAGCCAGATGCACAGATGGTGCATCTGGAGTTGTGTGCAGTGGTAGAGGCCCTGGCACACCCATTCTGTCTGTTTCTCTTCTATCTCTCTCTGCTTGCAAATAAATAAACAAATATTAAAAAACAATAAATAAATAAAATGATGAAATAAAATTGGATTTGTTGCCAGGTGAGGTGTTGCATGTGTCTGGAGTTCATATGCAGTGCCTGGAAGCCCTGGCACATCCATACCCACTCTCTGTCTGCTTCTATCTCTCCTTCTCTCAAATAAATAAATAACTTAAATGTCTTTTTTTTAAGTGAGGGAAATATCTGGGATAAAGTTATGAAAGATCAATACAAGGCAAGGAAACATGTAGGAAAAAAATTGTAAAAGAAATTTAAAAAGCCCAGTTGCTATTTCTTCCTCGCTGAGGAACCAGTGTGGAGATGCTACACTTTTGTCCCACAATTGTCTGTTTGGTGTATGTGTGGAGGGGATGGGGTCAGTGAGTCATTTTCTCTCTAAAATTAAAGCAGGTCAGACCAGAAGGGCTGCTTGCAGGCTGAGGCCAGCCTAACTTCCCCACCCAGACAGCTTATGCAGGCCCAGCCACACAGCATGTGCAGGAGCTGACCCTCCTGAGGCCTCTGCCAGCTAAGCCCATGGACAGCCTGCTCGGATGGCCCTAACCCAGAGGCCCTCTGCTGTGCACGTGTGGGCATGGGGAATGCCTGGGCAGTGTCTCCAAATATCTGTGGAGCTCTGAGAGTCAACCAATCTCTGTCTCATCCCATATCATGACGGGATTCCAGGTTCTTTGTGTCTTGAACAAGATCAGACAAGACACAGAGTAGCAGTAAGTATGGATTTACTAAAAGTGAGAATAGCCGCTGGAGAGATGGCTCAGTGGTGAGCATTAAAACATGAAATACCCACGCAGGGCCCAAATGAAAAAGTGATGAGACAAACAGACCAATCACCACAGCAAGTCAGATAACCTATGAAAGGCCAATGGGGACAGACTCCAATAATACCCAACACACCCCAAAGCAGAAGTCCAGAGACTATTAAAAAATCTTTGTTATCCAAAACTAGATACATTGTATGAGCAAATATTGTGTTGGTATTCCCATTTCCCTCCTCCCTGTCCCCACTCCCCTGGGTATCCTCCTCAGTGGGCACACTGGATCAATCCATGTGGTGAGGGGTTATGGATAGCACAGGAGGCAGCCAAGTCCCCCCTCTTTGTATGTTGTTACTGAGGGGGCCATGTCTCTGGATATTCTCCCCACCATGGCTCTTACAATCTTTCTAACTCCTCTTCTGCTCAGTTCCCTGAGTCATGGTGAGTGAGTTACAAGTCTGCTTTATTGCTGAGATCTTAAGAGTCTCTGTGCTTCTACTTTAAGTTGTGTTGGAAGTTGTTTGTGTCTGTCCTGCTGACTTATCCTGGGTTGACTGATTGGCGATAGGTCTCTTGCTTATCCTGCCACTCTCTCAATGGTTTCATTTGGGGCCTACACGATAGGCTTGGGGGATTCATCTCTTGCTGGGATGTCAGCCATCTGCCTCTGGCTTGTCGGTGAAGTTGGAATGACCACAGCTCTCTCACTGCCTTCTATAAAATACAAACAGAAACTCCATCAGAGAGTGAGATCAGTTATAGGTTAAATGAGACACACATTTCTAATTTGGCAAGATTTTATAGAAATTAGCCTCTCTGTAGTTCTTTGGTAATGGGAATTTCTTTTTGGAGCCCCAATTTTAGGTTCCCATAGGATTTTGCCCTGAGTTCCAATTCCAGTTAAAAGTTCCTTGTCACTGAGTGGATTTTTTGGCCAAATTAAAAGCTATTAATTACACCTCCCCTCAGGTTTTGGCACCTCTATTGCACAAGCGATCACTTCATGGCTCGCTGATCCCTCCCAGAAGAAAGTGTGTTCAGCCTTCTCATGGCAACAGTCTGCATTTTATATCAGTGGTCTCTGCTTTTTCCAAATATCATTGACCAATTTCCCCGGGCCACTTATGTAGTGCCTTCCAGCACTGCACTTGCTACCATCTGAGGACTGGATACCATTATGGATCTTACAGGGTCTCTCAGTGTTGTTCAATGTCTTTCTGTGGTTTCTTCAGCAATAGGATCTTACCTTTGGCTTAGGATGGGTATTCAAGAGCTTTGACAGAATCCTGTCTTGTTTTGGGGGCCTTGTGGGTCTCTTTGATCAACAGCTCAGTGTGGGAAGGAGCCAATGACTAGGACAGGGAGTTGCAGGTCTGATCAATTTTTCATGGGGTTTGGCTTCCTCCCCTTCTATTTACGGCCCCTCTTACCAGATGATGCCCACTTCTTCCTCAAGAGCTTACTGTATGAAATTAAGGATTTTATTAGTTTGATTCAATATTAGTTTAGCTTATTGCATAAGTTCCTCCCCTCCCCATTCCTTCCACTTCTTTCACAGTCTCTCATTTTCCCTGCTAGGTTTGCTTAGGGTTTAAGCTTAACCTGGTTAGGAACCTCATATGAGGGAGAATATGCAGCGTTTGACTCTGTTCTTATGTGAGTTTGCTAAGTAAGATCTGCTCAAAGTCCACCCACTTTTCCCTAAATTTCATTATGTCATTTTGCCTTTTTTCTGAGTAGAATTCTATTGTGTAAATGTACCACAACTTTGATACCTTTTGGGGAGATTCTTAATGACATTTTTAATTTCTGTGGATGTGATAGGTTTATTTAGGAGCTTTATTTGCTCTGGGATAAGCTTTGGTAGTTTGTAGATGTCCAGGAATTCATCCATTTCTTCTAGGTTCTCCAGTTTTGTGGAGTAGAGGTTTTGGAAGTATGACATGATGATTCTTCCAATTTCATTGGGGTCTGTTGTGACCTCTCCCTTTTCATTTCTGATTTTGTTGATTTGGGCCTGCTCTGTTTTTCATTTAATTAGATTGGCCAAGGGTTTGTCATTCTTATTTAGTTTTTTCAAAGAACCAACTCTTTGATTTATCTCTTTTTAAAATTGTTTTCTTCATTTCCAATTCATTAATCTCAGCTCTGATCTTTATTATTTCTTTTCACCTTGAGCCCCTAGGGTTGGATTGTTCCAGTTTTTCCAATGCCTTTAAGTGGGTGGTTAGGTGATTAATTTGAGATCCTTCTGTCTTTGTAATGAAGGCATTTAGCGCTATGAATTTCCCCCTTAGGACTGCCTTTATGGTTTCCCATAAGTTTTGATATGATGTGTTTTCATTATCATTTACTTCTAGGAAATTTTCAATTTCATTTTTGATTTCTTGAATTTGTTATTTAGAAGTGTATTATTCAAGTGCCAATAGTTGGTGTAGTTTCTGCTGCTTCTCCCATTGTTATTTTCTAACTTTGATGCATTCTGATCTGATATGATGTAGAGGGCTACATCAATCTTCTTGAATTTGTTGAGGGATGTTTTATAACCTAATATGTGGTCAATTTTGGAGAAGGTTCCATGGGCTGCTGAGAACAATGTAAATTCTGTGTCCTTGGGATGGAAAGTTCTGTATAGATCTGTTATCCCTAGCTGGTCTAAGGCGTTGTTGAGCTCTGTTATTTCCCTGCTGACCTTCTGTTTGAATGCTCTGTCTAGATATGATAGTGGAGTATTAAAGTCTCCTACTATGATGGTGTTAGAGTCTATATCTGTTTTGTTTTTGAGTAAATTATGCTTTATGAACTGTGGAACCCTTGAATTTGGTGCATACATATTTAAAGTAGTAATATCTTCTTGTTGTATTGTTCTCTTGACGAGTAAGAAGTGGCCATTATTGTCCTTTTTTATTGATTTTGGTTTAAAGTCTATTTTGTCAGATATTAGTGTAGCCAAACCTGCTTTCTTATTATTCCCACATGCCTGAAAAATCATTTTCTATCCTTTTACCTTTAGGAGATTACTGTCCTTAGGGGTAAGGTGTGTTTCTTGAAGGCAGCAGATGGGAGGGTCCATTTTTCTGTTCCACCCTGCTAGCCTATATCTTTTTATAGGAGAGTTAAGTACATTTACATTCAAAATTATAACTGTGAGGTTTGTTTAAGCCCTGCCATGTTGGAGGGATTATGGGGGTTGATGCCTATACTGCTATTATTAGTACACTGATTTTGCTTACTGTGCTTGTTCTCTATTTCTTTCCTGAGGCAGATTGTTTATCTCTTCTGCATGGAAAATCTCCCATAGTATTTTCTGTAGGTTTGGCTTTGTGTTCATATAATCGTAGAGCTGGCTTATTTCATGAACCCTTTCAATTCTCCCTCTGTTTTAAGGGATAGCTTTGCTAGGTACAGTAGTCTAGGTTGAAAGCCATACTTCTTTAGGCCTAGAAGAGTATTGTCCCAAACCCTTCTGGATATCATGGTTTCAAGTGAAAAGTCCGAGGTAAGTGTGATAGGATTGCTTTTGTAGGTGATGAGTTTTTTCTCTCTTGCTGCCTTGAGCACTTTCTTTTTACTTTCTATGTTTGGTATTTTTATTAAGATATGTCTTGGAGAGGTCCTTCTTTGGTCCAATCTACTTGGAATTCTGTGGGCACCTTGCATCTGGACTGGGTTTTCTCTTGCAAGATAAGGAAAATTTTCTTGAATAATTCTGTTGAAAATGTTTCTATGCCTTTGGCCTGGGTTTCTTCTCCTTCTGGGATTCCCATGATCCTGAGATTAGGTCTCTTTGTGGTATCCCACAGATCTCTCATATTTTGTTCACTTGCTTTTTTGAACTTATTCAAGTTTCTGATTTCCTTCTCATTCTCTTCTGTTTTATCTTCCACATCTGATATTCTGTTTTCCAGTTATTGACTCTAGTGGTGAGGGATTCTAGACAGGTTCTTAATACTTCCATTTGGATTTTGTTTTCTGATGCTGCTTTTTGAATTGCCTCTCTCTTTATTTTGGCATGTGTTTTCATTTCAAGGTTTGACTTACTGCTTACTGATACTCATTTTGTATTTGCTCATGTCTTTGCTTAGTTTGGTTAGCTGATTCTTGAGATCTTCTGTTTGCTGGTTTGCCTTTAGTTCAATCACTGATCTACCTAAGTCTATTTGTTTCTCCTCAATTGTATTAAGTGTGGTGGCAAAGCTTGTGAGCTGACTCTGTACCTTTTCTAGGTGCTTATCAATTTTTGTTCCATTTCTATCATTAACCTCTTCATAGAATCCATGCCAGTATGATCTGGGCTAAGTGTCATCTCATTCTGGGCTGGTATCTGCCCTCTCTCTTTTATAGTTCCACTGCTGACTTCCCCCTTGGGACTTGGAGGGTTTGGTATGAGTTCCTCAGCTGGTAGATTCATCTTGCATTGAGATCTGCCAGTTTTGGTTCCACTTGGAGAGGTTGGGGGTGTCCTTGTGAGTGTTCACTTTAGCAGTGTGGACAGTGTGTGCACTGGGCTCCAAGGAGAGGGTTGGGCTCTCAGTTGGCTTATCTGGGACTGTGTGTGCCCTCAGATCAGTGGCTGGGCTGGCGAGTGTGCCAGATCCATGGGGTTAGGGCTTAGTGTCCCCTCAAGCCAGCGGCTTTGCTGGCTCAAGTGAGGGTTGGTGGGAGTTGGAGTTGTGCAGGTGTGACTGGATGAACCCAAAGTCTGATGCCTGCTGGTGGGTGTGTGCCTAGGATGTGCAAGCAAGGTTGAGGGCCTGGTGTGTCCATGGACCTGGTGCTGTGCTGGAGGTAAGGAGGTGGAGACTAAGGTGTTGAGGACTCAGGTCAGGAGGCAGCAGGGAAGAGACATTAGGTTATGGTAAGAGCTTGTGGGTGAGGGTGGAGCAACTCTTGGGGCCTCTGTGGGAGCAGGGAGCAGTAGGGGAGTCCCATTTAGGCTGGAGCTGTGCCTGCCCACAGCTCATGGGGGTCAGTTCCACCCTTCCCCCCTAGGTGGCAGTACTGTGTCTGCCAGGAGCACACTATGGATTTGGTCCTTCCCTCCCCCACTCAGCACCTTCTTACCCACTTTTTTTTTTTTTACACGTGTAAAAACTTGTGTAGATGAGGCCAAAACATGACTGCTTTTTTTCCTAATCTCCTTGGCTCCTCTGGGTGCTGGGTGTGGCTACTGTGTCCTGTGGGAGGGTGTTGACCGAAAAGCATACCAGGTGGGCTTTGGGGCTGGTCCTTTGGATCTTCCACTCTATCAGCTTTCTGCTAACCTAATCTAAGATTTGTTTGCCCCAAAAAGTTGGGGACAAATTAGCATGAAGGCAGAACACGCTCTCTCTCTCTCTCTCTCTCTCTCTCTCTCTCTCTCTCTCTCTCTCTCTGTGTGTGTGTGTGTGTGTGTGTGTGTGTGTCTTCTTTTTTCTCTCTTGTGGTGTGGCTAGTTGCAGTGGCACTGCCCCAGGAGCCACGCAACCCTCAAGCAGCAGTCCGCTCATCACCTGGAGTTTTAAGTTGGTTATGTGGAATCCCTGTCTGTACCCAAGTTTTCTACTGAGCTAAAAATTCCCTTACACGGCCCCAGTTGTCAGAGTGACGATGTACTTCACCTCTGCCTGCACTGGAGGTCCTAGCATGCTGCCATCTTCTCAGAATTCCTCCAGAGACTCTTAAGATCTCAAAAATAAGGCAGACTTAAAACTCACCCACTATGATGCAGGGAACGTATGCTGCCATCTGGGAGCTAGTTATCATTCTGGATTTCACAGGGTCTCTCGGTGTTGCACAATAACTTGGATTCTTCAGCAATGGGATCTTACCTTTGGCCTGGGGCTTGTATTCAAGAACTTTGACAGAAGCCTGTCTTGTTTTGGGGCCCTCATGGATCTTTTTGAGCAACAGTTCCGTGTAGGAAGGAACCAATGATTATGATAGGGAGTTGTAGATATGATCAATTTTTCATGGGGTTAGGCTTCCTCCCCTTCTGTTCATGGCACCTCTTCCCAGGCAATGCCCACAGCTTCCTTGAGAACTTACTTTATGAAATTAAGGATTTTTTGGTTTTGATTCATTATTGGTTTAGCTAATTATATAAGTCCCCTCACCCTCACATTCCTTCCCCCATTCCTCCATTCCCTTTTATAGTCTCTTAATTTGCCTGTAAGGTTTGCTTAGGGTTTAAGCATGACCTGGTTGGGAACCACATATGAGGGAGAATATGTGGTGTTTGTCTCTCTGATCTGGTGTGAGTCCACTAAGTATGATCTGCTCCAAGTCTGTCCACTTTTCTTTAAATTTTATTATGTCATTTTTTTCTTTCAGCTGAAGAGAATTCCACCATATAAATGTACCACAACTTTAATACCCATTTGTCCAGAGATGGGCATTTGGGTTTATTCCAGTTCTTTGCTATTATGAATTGAGATGCTATAACATGGTTGAGCAAATGTTTTGTGCTGAGGTGTGAAATCTTGAGGGCAGATGCCCAGTGGAGAGATAGCTGGGTTCGCTGGTAGCTCTATATCTAACCTATTCAGAAGCCTCTATAGTGCTTTCCATAGAGGTTGTACATGTTTTCAATCCCATCAGCAGTGAATGAGGATTCCTTTCTCCCTGAATCCTTGCCAGCAACTATTGTTGTTGGATTTTTTAAAAATGATTACTATTCTGATTGGAGTAAGGTAGAATCTCACTGTAGTTTTGATTTGCATTTCCCTGATTAAGGATGATGAATACCTTCGTAAATGAGAATTGGCCATCTGTGTTTCCTCCTCTGTGAATTTTCTGTTGAGATCAGTGCCCTGTTTTGTGAGGGGGCTATTTTATTTTTTATTGTTTTTTTTTTAGTTCTTTGTAAGTTCTAGATATTAGACCTTTGTCTGTGTTATAGCTGGCAATAATTATCTCCCAGTTTAATGGTGGTCTATTGGCTCTGAGTATGGTATGTTTGTCTGTACAGAAGCTTTTAAGCTTGATGAGATCCCATTGGTTAAGTTATTGTTGAACTTCCTGGTCTACTAGAAGTTTGTTTAGGAAGTTTTTCCCTACTCCTATCTCATGAAAATTTTGTCCTATTTTTTCTTCCAGAGTTTTCATAGTTTCAGGTCTTATGTTGAGGTCTCTGATCTATTTGGAGTTGATTTTGTACATGGTGAGAGAAGTCCGCCTATTTTCAATTTTTTAAACATATTTATCCAATTTACCTAGCACCATCTGTTGAAGACGCTATCTTTACTCCAACGAACATTGTTGGCTCCTTTGTCAAAGATTAAATAACTGTAGTTACTTAAACTAAGAGCAGGGTCTTGAACTCTGTTCCATTGGTCTGTTTTTATGCCAGTACCATGTTGTTTTTGTTACTAAGGCTTTGTAGTATATCTTTATATCAGGAATGGTGATACCACATGAGGATGTTTTTTCACTGAGGATAGATTTGGATATCCAAGGCTCTTTGCCATTCCGAATAAATTTTGAGATTATTTTTCTATGTCTGTAAAGAATGAAGCTGGGATTTTTCTTGGTATGGTATTGGATTTGTATATTGCTTTTGGAAGGATTGCCATTTTTACCATGTTAATTCTACCTATCCAGGAGCATGGAATATCTTTCCATCTTTTCACATCCTCCTCTATTTCCTTCCTGAGCATTTTAATGTTTTAATTATATAAGTTTTTCACATCCTTGGTGTTATTCCAAGGTATTTGTTTTTTTTGAGGCGATTGAAAATGGTACAGTCTCTCTGATTTCTTTGTCTGTATGAAGTCATTTGCATACAGAAAAACTACTGATTTTTGTGTTAATTTTGTATCCTGATACTTTGCTGAAGGGGTTTATCACTTTCAGGAGTTTACTGACACTATTCTTTGGATCTGTTATATATAGAATCATGTCATCTGCAAAATGGGATAGTTTTACTTCTTCCTTTCCAATTTGTAACCCTTTTATACCTTTCCCTTGTCTTATTGCTTGGGCTAGAACTTCAAGCACTATGTTGAAGAGCAGTGTTAAGAGTGGACACCCCTGTCTTGTCCCTGATTCTAGTGGTGAAGCATTCAGCCAAGTGGACTGAATGGCTTTCAGTTCCTTAACTCTCAAGCCTTCAGACTGCTATTGTGGGACTGCCATGAGCTAATCCAATAAATCCCCCTTCTACTATAATTGTTCTATTGGTTTTGTTCCTTTAAAGAACCCTAATACAATATTAGACTATCATTTTTATTTAAAATTTTGTTTTAAGTTTTTTAAAATTAGATTCATTTATTTGTGTGTGTGTGTGCGTGTATGGGCTTGCCAGGGTTTCTTGTTATTGCACACATTCAAGTAAATTTCAAAAAATTTATTTGTAAGCAGAGAGAAGAGAGACAGACAGAAAGAATGGGTGCACCAGGGCCTCCAACTGCTGAAAACAAACTCCAGATGTATGCACCACTTTGTGCACCCTAAATGGAGAGAGCCATCTCTCCAGCCCTCAAGGAAATTTTCAATTACACCAACTAACTTTCTGTTGTTGAACTTGAGTTGTGTATGTTTGGGAATCTAGAGCCAGGAAATACTAAGAAGAGACTAGGTCCCAAGATCTAAGCCTGATAACAGAGCTGTATCCAGGTGTCTGTGCTGTTTTAATGCCCAATGGTGACATAGCAGCCTACATATACAGATTTGGTTTCCTTTCAGGCTTGACTTCTGCCCTCTGATTGATCATGGTCCCACTTACTCTAGGACATGTTGTCTGCTCTGTGGTAGCACTGTTCATATCCTAACAGCACATGGGCAGCAATAAGAACTGCCTAAACCTGCTCCAACCTGGTTTCTCTCATTCTTAGGATGCTTGGTGGCTGTGGTGGTTTGAATGTAAAGTGTCCCCTATAGACTCACACATTTGTGATTAAGCATCATACTTGATCCCTAGCTGGTGGAGCCTTTGGGAGGTGGAGCCTTGCTGGAGGAGTAATTCCCTGAGGGTGGGCCTTGAGGCTGATTAGCCCATCCCACTGGGTGTTCAGAGCCAGCTCACTCCCAGCTGCTGTGGTAAGGTGTGATGTCCAGCCTCAAAGGAGGTGAAGGCCAGGCCCAACCCACAAGTTGTCTTCCAATCATGCCACATACTCTGTGGCAATCTGTGACCCATTCACACAGGAGCATGCGCACAAACAGCATGCAAGAAAAATGTGGCCAGAAATGCTGGTGAGGATGCGGGCGAAGAAGGACTCTCTTTTCCCTTGGTAGGGTCTCACTTGTGCCCAGGCTGACCTAGAACTCTCTCTCTATAGTCCTGGGCTGGCCTCAAATTCACAGCGATTCTTTTACCTTTGCCTCCCAAGTACTGAGATCAATGGCCTCTTTCTTCCACACTCTGGTAGGAATGGAAACCAGTGCACTATGGAAATTAGAATGGATATTTTTCAAAAAAAATTAAAATAGAACTACCATATGATTTGGCTATAGCACTCCTGGTTATACACTTAAAGGAATCTAAGTCATAGTACCTCAGAGATCCTTGCATATCCATGTACACTGATACACTCACAATAGCCAACACATGGAACCAGCCTAGATGATCAGTGAATGGATAAAGAAAATACTCAGCCATAAAGAGAATAAAATTATATCATTTGTAAGGAAATGGATAGAACGAGGAGATCATTGTGTTTAAGTTAAATAAACCAGACTCAGACTCAGGATGCCAACCACCACATGCTCTTCCTCACATGCAGAATCTGGAAGGTTTTTTTTTTTTTTTTTTTTTTTGAGGTAGGGTCTCACTCTAGCCCAGGCTTACCTGGAATTCACTCTGTAGTCTCAGGGTGGCCTCAAATCTGTGGTGATCCACCTACCTCTGCCTCTCAAGTGCTGGGATTAAAGGCATGCACCACCATGTCCAGCTCAGATTCTAGAGTTTTTAAAAAAATATTTATTTGCAAGTGGGGGAAGGGGACAGAGAGGAGAGGCACACTAGGGCCTCTAGCTGCTTTGAACAAATTCCAGATGCATGCACCACTTTGTGCATCTTGTCTTATTTATGTGGGTACTGGGGAATTGAACCCAGGTCATTGGGCTCTGCAGGCAAGTGCCTTAACTGCTGAGCAATCTTCCCAGCCCCAGAATCTCTCTGTCTCTCATCTATCTATCTATCTATCTATCTATCTATCTATCTATCTATCTATCTATCTATCTATCTATTATCTATCATCTATATATCTATCTATCTCTCTGTCTATTATTTATCATCTATCTATCTATCATCTATCTGACATGAAGGTTTAAGGTGGACTGTGAGGAGTAAGAAGAAGCCTAAAGGGTAAGGAGTGAGGGAACAAAGAGAGTAAAGAAGGTGTGGTGGTTTGCATTGGGTATTCCCCATAAACTCGTGTGTCCTGAATGCTGGGTCTCCATTTGGTGGCATTTTGGGAATTGGATCCTTGCTGGAGGAGATGTGTTGTTGGGGGCAGACTTATGGGTTTTTGAGTGCTGGAAATGGAACCCAAGGCTTCATGCATCATAGGCAAACGCTCTGAGCCCACTAAGTGGCAGCTCCAGCTAGTCCGTGTTTTTTCTCTTTTTACATTTTATCTATGTACTTTTTGAGACAGTATCTCACTATGTAGCCCAGGCTGGCCTCTTACTAGTCAATTCTGCTTCAGCCTCCTACGTGTTTTCTTTTGGTAGCTGGTGCCCGAGGACTCACACAGGGACCTCAGATAGCCTCCAGCTAGACCTGCCAACTCATTGCACCCTTGCCAACAGCTTGAGGGCTACAGTGTTTTTCTGCTGAGGCTTCTTGGGTGAATTTCATCACTAAGACAGGTGGATTCTCTGAGGTCCCTCCACTACCCTGATGCGACCAGCCCTGTGGACCTTCCCTGGTATGCTTGCTTGCTGAATACTAGGCAGCCTTTCATTTCTCATCTTGGATAAGTGGGGGGACTTAAGGGAGGGGTAGCCATATTCCTGAAGTGCTCTGGGAAAGAGAGCCTTCAATTCCACACAGGGGGCGCATTGGAAGGATTCTCATGAAGCAGGGAGATAGATGTCTGGCCTGTGGACAGGAGGAGGACCAGAAGGGCTTCTCCTGTGTGGAAGGGAAGGCTCTGAGAAGGGGCAGCTGAGAGAGAGAGAGAGAGAGAGAGAGAGAGAGAGAGAGAGAGTCACCAGGGAAACAAAGGCTATTTCCTGTGACCTCACTGTTCCCCATGATCTCTTCTCTAGGCAGCTCTTGAAATTCTAGCTTTTGTGATGTCACCAGACTTTTGGGCACAGATCCTTCTAAACTCACCTGGTGGAGAGTTCGTTCAGTACCAGTAGGGCTCACCATAGGCATGTTGGCAAGGATTGCTAAGGTGGGAGAACAAAGGACAGAGTGTGACGAGAGAAAGGAGAGAAAGAAGAAAGGAAGGAAGAAAAGGCCCTGGGGAAGGAGCAGTGAGTTCCCAACAGGAAATGGGAAAGGCCTCCTGGAGGAGGTGTGCTTGAGCTGGGACTTACAGGAAAGGTCATCTGGAGGTGGGAAGCCATCACTGTGCGTCCTGGTTCCTGAAAAGCAGACCTTGAGTCAAGAATTCCAGAGCAGAAGTGTGTCTGGTTGGAGAGCCAGGAACTGGCAAGGCTGCCACTGCTGTGCTGGAAGCTTCCCGCTTTCCTTTGAGTGGGGAAGGAGGACAGAGGGTGGAACTAAAGAGGTGTCCCCCTAGTTAAGGGCAGGATGCTCCCTGTACTTCACACCCAGTGGGTTCCTTCAGGAGCAGTGGCTGTCAGACCCCAGTAACATGGTGTGATTAGGTTCTCTCTCATGGGTTCTCAGATTTGTCAGCAGAACCTCTAGGCTGTCAGGAGGCGCCAAGTAGGAGTGTTCCCCTAAGTTTTTGACTCAGCAGGTCCAGGTGGTTCTCAGATCTCTGAGGAACTTTAAGAAACAGTGACTCAGGACAGGGACTGGGTCCTACATGCCAGCTCTGGTTGTTTTGATTTGTCATTGAGGCTGATGACCCTGTCCCCCCTCTCTCCCTTGACAGCCAGGGCCTGGAGCAGTCAGGCAGGTGACCAGGGCATTTTGTATCACCTGCTTTTGGCAAGTGCCAACTTTCTCCTTGGCTTCTAGCACCATAAGTCTATAGGACTCTGAAGTCAAGTGACATCCTGTCTGGCTGTAAATAAACCCGAGAAGGTGGCCCCAGATTGACCTGGATCACATGATGAGGAATCCATATAAAAACAGCTTGCTGAGGCATCCACTCAGCCACCTGCTGACCCTTGGCAGTGTATGGTGACAGCCACACCAGCCAGGATGGCCCAGAGGACCTGGGCATTTTTGCAGGATGGGTGACAGGTTCTGCTCCCTCCCTTGGTCCCTGCTACCACACCTCTCTCTTGCAGCCAGGCCTGGCTTGTGGCTGCTCTGATCACAATCCTGGTCTTGCTCATGCTCTTTTAAACCCATCCTAGTGTTACTAGGGAGAGTCATCATGGGATTTGGGGACTCTGGCCACCAGTGCATGGCAGGGCTACATCAGCCTCAGCATGTTCTCCAGCTCTGGATAGCAAGTGAAAAGACAAAATCTGTAATATCAAGATGTGGGGAGGGAGGGTTATTTGTTTTTTATAATTGAATCACCTGAATTCTTCATATATTTTAGATATTGGTCCTTTATCAGATACGTGTTTTGTAAATATGTTATTCCAATCTGCAAACTGTTTCTTTATGTTATTTATTGATCCCTTTATTGTGAAGAATATTTTGGTGTGATATAATCCCATTTGTCTAGTTTGCTTTTGCTGCCAGTGCTTCCCTTAAATATCTTTATGGTCAATCATTAGATACATTGTATGAACAAATCTTGTGATGGTACCCCCTTTTCTCTCCTCTCCCCAACCCACTGAGGATCCTCCTCCATGGGCATACTGGATCTGTCCATGGGGTAGGGGGTTATGAATAGCAGAAGAGGTAGTCAGATCCCCTCGCCCCACCACTTAATGTGCTGTTGCTGAGGGGGGCAATGTCTCTGGATATTCTCCCCCACCATGGTGCTTACAGTCTTTCTGCCTAGGGGAACATTTGGTTTGCATGCGTCATCACCAAGAAGGATGAGCAGAAGAGGGTGGTCAGGGCGGTCCAGACAGAAGAGGGGTGTCGTGCCCTTTGCAAAATCTGTGTCTATTGGGGATATGTACCATGCTCCAGAACCTCCCTGATCATATCTGAAACGTAAGATGGGTTCTGGGAGCTCCTCTGACTCCACTGCAGATTTCCAAGGGTCAGCTGAGGTGAACATATTGGCAGGGCTTAGTCATTGGGGAGAAGTTGGTGAAGTGCTTTCTTTCTCCCTGAGTACATAGAGTGCCTTCTTCCCAGAGATCTAATTAGTCATGCTCAGAAGTGATGATGAATGCTGTTCTTTATAAGGTCACTGGGCACTGTGATTCCTTCAGAGGTCTTTGGTCCTGCGGACAGGTGATGAGGGCCTAGGGAGGACTGAGCACTCACTCACATCATATCAACTGTGAGCTGGTCACCTCCACCAGGCCAGCACTCCTGGGCTAGCTTGGGCAAGTTGAGCAGCAGAGGGACTGTGGCAGGGCCAGTCCACATGGACTCGGCTTGTGGGCCTCAGCTTCAGAGCAGCTGCCCTGCTTTTTGGAGGATTCCAAGTGTGTCCTCCTCCTCGGGCCTCTGCTTGAGTCTCAGGGTGGTCTGTCTTGCCCCCTAGGCCATATCCAGGGCTGGGTGACACTGAGCATTCCATATGTCCAGAGCAGGCAAGGATTAGGGTCAAGACAATTCATCTTGGAGGTGTCACAGTTGAGTTGGGAAGAAAGTGGCATCCTCAGGGTTCCCAGCCAAGATCAGATGGTCTAGACTAAGGTGCCGGCTCTCTAAAAGAGGGATTGCCACAGGACCCGCTTGATGAAGAGCAGAGATGAGCATTGAACTCAGATCAATGCCTGCCTCTTGGGAATGCTGCTCAAATGCAACTTCACTTGTGTTTACCTGTCCACAGGAACCACTGAGAGGACACTGTCTCTGCCACCCGTGCTCACCGAGCAGCAGAACAAGGTGGACAACCTCTCCATCCGGGCTCAGCTGATGACACAGGAGAGGAATGAACCATGCAATATGTGCCCTGGACATGGAGTGTCCATGGACATGAGGTACTTACTGTGTCCAGCTCCCTGGTGTCACCCCTAGCCACTGCCCCTTAGTTCCCAGGTTCCCGGAGGCTGCTCCTGGATGTCCTGGGTGTCCCCTTGGCCAGACCTCATGTCCCTACGTGCTTCCTAATGGCAGAAGCTGGAGCCCGGTGGTAGGAATCAGAGCTTTGTTCTACTTTCTCCAAATGAAACCCAGAGCCTGTGGCCTGGGTCACACAGCTGGGGATTGAGCCTGGAGTGAGTCTACCCATCATGCATTTGGAGAGATACTGGCAAGCGATGGATTGCATGAGAGGCAGGCCTCTGTGTGAGGTTGTTTTGGCAGAGAATGTGGCAGTGAGTCTTTGTACTTATCTCTCCAGTGATTGTGTGAAGTGCTCCTGAAAGCTCCTGGATGGGTCTCACATGGTGCCTCTCAGCGGGGATTGAAAGATATATATATATATATATATTATATATATATTATATATATATTATACATTATATATATATAATATATAAATCACTACTCCTTTCTGGTCCTCTGCCTTCCAGCCTTCAGACAGTACGCTTCCCAGTATCCTCTGCTACTGAGCACACTGCAGGGTGGTGCATATACACACCTATTATTTCTCAGAAGACCCCAGCCTGCTTCATGTTGCCAGAACTTTCCATGGCTTGTAAACACAGTAGTTTCTCTTCACTCATGTGTTTTAGAAGGGTGCATTCTACCTGTTTTTTTGTGCTTTAAAATTTTTAAGTATTTTATTTATTCATTTGCAAGCAGAGAGACAGAAAGAATGGGCGCACCAGGGCCTCCAGACACATGCACCACTTTGGGCATCTGGCTTTATTTGGGTACTGGAGAATCAAATCAGGCTTGTTAGACTTTGCAGGCAAGCACCTTAACAGGTGAGCCAGCTCTTTAAAAAAAATTTTTTTTTTATTTTCAAGCAGAGAGAGATAGGAGACAGACACAAGGACTCCAGATGCATGTGCCACTTTGTGCATATGGCTTTATGTGGGTACTGGGGAATCGAACTTGTGTCCTTAGGCTTTGCAGGCAAGCTTCTTAACTGCTGACCCATCTCTCCAGCCCCACATTTTGTTTGACACTTAATGTGTCTTGGAAATTATGTCCCTTTCTTCCATCTGGGCAAGCTAATGTGTTCTGAGATTTCATGACTTAGGTCTCCCCACAAACCTCTCAGTGTTAGCCATCCACTTAGGGCAGTGTGTCTCCTGACATTTCATTTTCACTGTGGACCATCATCTTTAAGGGGTGTGACTCCCACCCCGGCACAGAATTCCATAAAGTCCAATCCTGGAGCGCTCCGGCTCTCTGAAGCAGACACAGGTTTCCTGTGGAAAGCGTTCTCTGGGAGTATGCAGGTTTGGGAACCAAGAGG